>JBBMFX010336972.1:0-18631 GCA_037832545.1 Rhabdalestes septentrionalis
TAACCATTTATTAAAAATGTTACAAAAAACCACATGATTTCAAAGGGTGTCCTAATTTTTTCACATGACTGTATATATTTAAACTTCCATGTGTTTCGGCTTCCATGTATCTGCACTATTTTTAACACCCATATTTTCCTCCCATTCCTTTTCTGTTATCAGGATGGGTCTCAGAGATTCAAGAAAAACATTTGACCAAATATTAAAAGAAAACAAGGATTTTGTCTTTTACCTGATAAATAATGAATCATACTTAACATGAGAGGGAAGTAAAAAATATTGTATGTTTACTTGAAAAGACAGAACAGGCTGTGTTGTGTGCTGTCATGATTTGAAAACAGCATTTAAGAAATAATTTGTTGTTGAAGCATACTCGCCCTTGCCTACACATTATTACACAACATTTATTACCTCGGTGCTTGACAAACCTGTCATTAATACACATGCCCAAAACCTCCCCCTACGCCCAAGGGCCATGTGTGTTGTTCATAAGCCCAAATGTGCCTGAAAGAACAACTACAGAAAATAAAATTTTCACATGATCTGAAGACTGTCAGTGGTTTGAGTTAAACACATGCCTGCTCCAAAGACGTAGATAGAAGTGGATAGAAGCACCAATGGATTGTATTCTGTCAAGGGCAGAGCTATTAATTTAAACAAGGTGGAAGGAAATCGGTGGTAGCGGGCGCTCCCTGGAGTCGTCCCTGTAACCTGAAAGTTGTGGGTTTGAATCCCAGGACTGTCAGTGGCACTACTGTGGTAACTTTGAGTATCTCTACTTTGCACTCATTGGAGTTGCTATACTCTGCCACAGTATAGCAACTGTTTTGTTGTCAATTTATAGCAGCCCCTAAGCAAATGCCGGTAATAAGCAGCATCAATTAATAAAGAGAGTGGAAGACCACACTGGGTTGGAAAATTCACTGCCCTGTAACCTACATGCCACTTCAAACTGTTGGTTCATTCACTGCACTCAAAAATTTGCGTAATTATCTATTTAAACCAATTTCTTTGCGGTTTGACAACCTTTATAACTTTAGTGGTCCACGTTTACTGACCACCCTTATAGTGTACTGTACAGAGCCGAATGAGTCTACAGATCTGTTCATCATTCTGGACACATCAGACATGGGTTTCCTTTTTCACATGCTCAGTTTCCTAATCCTCATTTAAAACTTTTAAAGATGCACAAGACTAGTACAGCAAAATTATACAATGAGTTCACACACATATGCACCTGCAGCACAATTGGAAAAAAGTGATCTGGAAAGACCTGGAAAGACGAGGCATCTCGCATGGAAACACAGCAAACTAATCTTTCTTCTGAGAATAAATCGGAATATTTCTGCTTGACTGCTGTTATTTGTGGCAACAAATGTTTAACTGGATTTTTTCATCTCCTTCAGACTTGCATAACATAAAGCTGCTCTCTCGCCCACTACTCTCTCATTCTGATTTCAGTGTGAACATATTTACAACTGTCTGTCACTCTCCCTGCCTGTCATCTTGATAGAGCCTTTCCTTTTGTCAGTTGGATTTTGAAGCTGAATATATTGGTTGGCTCTGTAAATTAAACCAAGTCTGAGTTGAAGGGATCTCATTATTTTCTTTTTTTGTATACAACCAATTTTTTTTTTTGCATTAAGCATGGAAGCCTGGTCTCATTCTTACGTGCTCTTTACCGAACCGAAAGGCTTGTGCACACAATGAGTATCTGAAAATGGATGTCCCTAAGACGTTAGCCATACCTTCGCGAAAGCCATTTTGGGTCCCTGAGAGTGTGAACAAGCCTTTAAGGGTGGTAAAAGCTGTAAAACATCTGCTTGCCTCAGGCTGACATGTAGTTTTTAGAGAACATCAATGATTGCAATTTGGCATCAATGATTGCATATGGCATGACTGCAATCTTGCTCTGGTTCTCTCAAAGCAAAGGCTCACTCCTCCAGCTTTCTTCTACATGACTATTATGGGAGATACTTGTTCACAAGAGGCAATTTCTGCAATAATGGTTCTCTTACAGACCACCCTGGCATAAATGTACAGAAGTTGTGTAAGAATTTTAGTCCCCCCTGAATAAGTTAATCTTATATCCTTAAATGCTTTTGCACATCTAGACAATCCAGTTTCTTCCCACTGTGAATTGGCCACATTGGGGCAGCTGGTGGCCTGGTGGTTAGGAAGTTTCCCCTCTGATCAGGACTTTGTAGGTTCAAATTTCAGAACGGCCTTTTGCACCATTGTGAAAATTTTGAGCAAGGTATCGTCCCCACACACTGCTCCCTGGGTGCTGTGTTCCTGGCTTCCAGCTTTTTCACTTGGTGAATTCGTTAAATACAGAGAAAGAACTTCACACTGTGGGCTGTGTTGTGTTCACGTTTGACAAACGGTCATTTTACGTTTTACTAGTATCAAGCCAGACCTATTCACAAGGACCAGTCTTGTCTTAAAGGTGTGCTGTTAGCACTACAATAATCCGAAGTGGAAAAAGTGTACAGATGTGCATAGGGTCTCAGAGGGAAGAACTGAGACACACTGGAAGACATAACTCATCACAGTCAAAGCTGTCAAAGTCATTTTTCTTTTTCCCAGTAAGCGTAAACACCACAGATGTCAGTTTCTGCTTTAAAAGTCTGTATAACTGTATATTTTGTCCACGTTTGTTTAGAAGTAACAACTGTAGATTAACTACAGTGGACTTCATGGCAAGCCTTTTATTTATTACCAGTCCACCAAAAAACCTTTGAAACTATTCTGTTAGATATTGCTAGTCTTCCCATTAGGCAATATACATATTTCAAATGGTTTCAAATGTTTTTAGTGGACTGATAATGACTGAAATTTCTTTTAGAAGTTCTTTAAGCATGTGTGGAGCTGCAGTTCTAGAATGTGACTGTTATACATAGGGATGGATATTAAAAACTGATCAAGTTCTATTTATATAGCACCTAATCACAGGTAAAAGTGAAAGTGAAGGTCACCATTGTGTCAAATGTGAACACACCACAGCACACAGTGTGAACAGCACAATATTCTTCTGCGTTGAATCCATTCAATGCCCGGGGAGCAGTGTGGGGACAGAACCTTGCTCAAGGGAACCTCAGTGGAAGAAGATAGAAGAAATTAAATAATAAATAAAAGAAAATTGAAAGGGCAATACAATTACAAATGTTTAACAGAGGGCAGAGGAGAACAGTGCAGATGTTTAAAACTACTGTTAGCGCAGACGGTCAGTTTGTTCCAGCAGCAAGCTGCATAGCGACAATAAGCCATCAAAAACCTGGTAAGCCATTGGTTCCTAACCGGTTAGTACCAAAATATTAACCAACATTTATACAACGCATTCTAACACAGCTGGTATTTCTAAGGGGTTGATGCTATATTGGATCAAATATCGAGTTCAGTAAAATCTTATACCCCACGTCATTTACCTTTCCTGCACATTAAAGTCTTCTTTTAATTAAATATTCATTTATTCATTAGAACTGACAAAAATCGAATAACTTTTAAAGATATAAACATGACAGACAATCATGGACATTGTCATGCATAAGGTGTGTTAAAATGATCTACTGATTCAAAATTTGTAAACTTACTGCACGGTAAAGTTTCAGCTGGTATCTCTTGTGGGCATTTGTATTAGTAAATCGACTTTGTTCAACTTTGGCTGTATGGCTGCCTGCCGTGATTCTGACACATACCACCAAGCATAAAAGAGCAGCACAAATGAGTGAAGTCAGTTTATAGTGGAAATGTCTGGAAAAAAAGGAGGGCTGCTTGCTGGGGCTGCCTCAAAAGATTAAAGGCAGCTTTGACTAACACAGAAATCTTCCCATGCATGCACTCCTGGGCATGACTGGTAAAGAGGAAGGCAGGTTTCACTTATTTCCAATAACACAGGTGTGTTCAGAAGTGTCACCACAGGATTTTTTGTGCAAATATTTCGAAATGTGGTCCGATGTAGACTTGTTACAGGAATTAATTAAAGGTACACTGTCGGAGCTTCCAGACACAAAAACAGATATGTCCATAAGCCCCCTCAAATCCCAGTGAATACATGCACGAAGCCTTTCAGTCTCTAATCAAGAGAGAAGTGGATTGAAATGACGAAAATGAAAAAGATAAATTAAAATGAAGCATTTAGACTGCCTAAAGTTTTAGACTGCCTAAAGCTTGAATTCTGTGAGTTACTTCTTACAATGCTTGCTTTCGTTGTTGATGCATCATTGCCCACAGCACCAAAAAAGAAACAGAATGTATTTAGAAACTGGAGTCTACTGGAAGTTAGAGTGGAGTATCTGGTTGTGGCGTGGTGAAAGTATATAAACCCTTAGTTCAATGCTGGGATAAAGACTTCTTCTCTTTTTTTTTTCTAAAGCACTTATGTCAACTTTGTAAGTGTCTGTTGTCAAAGGCAATGTGTTGTACTGTATTGTATTGTACTGTATTGCAAGACCCCTGGATGTGTGTACCAAAATGGTGAATGAGTAGTGTTTTTCATGTTAAGTGCTCTAAGACATAAAGGCTTTGAAATGGACTTTTATTCACAGTGTAATACAGCCTACAGTATAGAATAAGTAGAGCCATGCTCATCAGCAGCACTGCTCTAACTGATGATTGGTGCTGAGTGGCGACTCTAAAGCAACGGCCCCCAACCTTTTTTTGCACCATGAACATGTTTCATGTAAAACAGTATTTTTATAACCCAGAATAAATCCAACCAAACTCAAAGTGTGTCAAATTATAAAGTAGTTCCACAAAAACATGTATTTTTTCCTCATTTTTGCTAGCTTGCAGGCTACATTTCATGTACCGTATCACGTGCTAGAGACAAGTGTGTTTTCAAACTACAAGATCTTTCCGTCTCTTTCAGATAATCCATAAGATATTTTTATTCTGTCTTTCTGTGTGGCCCAATTCCCAGTGACTCACAGACTGGCCCAGTGGTTGAGGGCCTCTTCTCTAAAGCGTCCCTTCCAACAGTACAGCCAGTTCTTTTGTATGACAATAAATGCTGTCAATTCTTAAATAAAGTCTGGCTTTTGGATATTTTGGACATTTTGCAGGTATGCTGCCATTTCTTTTAACAGTTCTGGTTCAACCCTTTTGCTAAATCACAATACCCTACACATACATGATTTGGACAGAAGTATTGGGACACCCCTGTTTTTCAGAGTTTCCAGTGAAGGACATTTTTAATGCTTAAGGAGACCGAGACATTTTGGACTACACTATGCTTCCATCTTTGTGGATACAATTTTAGAAAGAGCCTTTTCTGTTTCAGCATGACTGTGCCCCATTGCATACAGCAAACTCCATAAAGATATGATTGTAGATCAGTGCAGAAGAACTTGACTTGTCCGGACAGAGTCCTGACTTTAACCCCATAACCCACCTTTGAGATGAACTGGAACCGAGATTGTGAGCCGGAACTTCTTGTCCAAAATCAGTGCCTGACCTCATAAATGCTCTAAAGAAGAAATGGGTATAAATTCCGACAGAAACTCAAAAATCTTTTGGAAAGCTGTTATAGCTGCAAATAAAGCTGATGTATTTGAATGCAATGCTGTTAAAGTATGAAATGCCAATCAAAAGGACTAGCAGTAACTCTCACTGAGATATTTCACAATCCATTGAGGTATAAAAACATTTTACTGTAACTTGCTAATAGCTTCTGTAAATCTAAACCACTTAATGTGCAAACAGACAGGACTGTGCTCTGTACCTGAAAGCTGAGTCAATAAACTTCTTATCACAGACACACAGCAAATCATATTTGAGTAGCCCTGCTTGCCTAAATAAGAGTTTCTGTTCATTTTTTTGTCTTTTTGAGTGATAGATACTTTCATGTTAATTTCAAACCAATCATGTTCTACCTTGAGCTTTTTATATTAGGGCTCTTCCAGATGGCAAAAGTTCAAAGTACAGAAGATTTGAAATGAGGACTGTACCTGGCTGAATTGTAAAAGACAGGGAAGGAGAACTGTGAAAAAGTACTTGCTTTCCACACCACCTTTTGTGTGTCTTTCATGGAAATGAAAGAAATGTTGGTGCAGGGATGTGTATTAATTGACTGTATTTTGAAGCTACTACTCTAATGTCATACAGTTCAATCGATTTACCAGAAGACTCTTAGTGTTTGGGATGATGAACATAAGTAAAGGTCAACTGGGAGCACTCATTTTAAAAAGCTGGGTGGTGTACTCCTCCCAATCAGAATGGCCTGTAGCTCCAAAAACATCTGCATTCTCCACTCTGTAGCTTTACATGAGTTTAACATTACCTACAGGAAGCCTTTACTGCGGCTTTTCAATAGCAAAATAGCAAACTAGGCAAATATAGCCATAACTAACCAAAACGAACTGAAACTAAAACACTGATGGTGATAAAACAATAATTCACTAAAGCAAGTTATGCAAAGGCTGTAAAAGAATGAGAGCCTGCACTTATACAGATTATTATAAATGCTTATTGCTCTGATAAACAGCTTAGAATATCAATATCTCCAAAAATGAACAAACAATATACATTAATGTAAGCATTTAAGCAATTTTGGACCATATCTATTAGTTAATTCATTATGGAGTTTTTGCAGAGTGAAAATGGCAGCTGGGGTTTTCCAATGATGATAAAAAATGAAAAACAAAAATTGAAATATAAAGTTTTGTTCCACCGGCGACAATTTAAAACACCTTGCCAATTTCCTGACAGGCAATATAATGTGAAATATACTGGGAGTTCTCCCTCGGTAAAGGAATGCCCCCTTAGAGGCATAATTACTTGGCTTGTAACTCGTACTTCTGCGGATGACTGTGCATCTAGCCAGGGGGAGTAAATGCCAGAAATCGAAGAAAAAACTAATCTGCAGGGATTCTCACTCACACTAAATTCAAAATTGAATTCCAGCACTTCCTTTAGACAAAGATGCAAAGTCTCAAGCTTGTGCCTATATATCAGCTGGACACTGCATATATATATATATATATGCTCCTGCTATCACAACTGACGACAATATGACTAAAACCAAGAAAATTGTTTCTCTGACAGTAAAAGTTAATGTGTTACAGCCCTACCTGTGGTCACCTGGGGAGTTTGGAACAAATGCAGCACATTTCTTGCGCTGTGAGAGATAAAACAATGCATTTCTTATCTGTCACACTCTTTTCCCATGTGGTTTTGGATTTTGTTCAAGGTTTCCATTCTGTAGGAAATGAGTGGTGTCTATACAGACACTACTGTGCAAGATTATTATAATTTTGTGCAATTATACATGTAAATTAAAGTGTTAGAAAAATGTTGGGGACTGTAACAGAACTATATTTGGTGCCATAAATAACCTTTCAATTGATGGTTCTTTAAAAACTTGGTCTATCCAAGGTGAATCAAGAACAATTCATCCAATGGTTCAATAATGTTTTTTATAAAGTGAGGTGTTTTATACTTGGTGTGGGTGAACATTTCTAATGGTCTTGGTTATGAACATGCATTAAGTATTTTATTTTACTGTTTAATGTGCAAACATTTGCACATTGCAAACATTTGCACATTACTCTATGGGTTCTACTGTATGGGTTCTGACTTTCACTTTCACAGGCAATGTAAGCTTACTTTCACCACCACATTTGAGTTTAGCTTAAATACGGTAATATGAAGTTTGTGTAAGATTCAAACAATATATTCATTAGTTTGCATGTTGCAGTTTTACAGATATTGCTTGCTCCTGTCTTCTCTTTCATACAGGCACATTGAACAAATGCTTGGCTTGTTACAGCACAATCATACCAAGAATGATGGCATTCATCATGGTCATCAATGTTGCATTAATACAGAAATCATGATGTGGTCATCAGCTCTCCTGGTAGAGTAGCTTTAATTCATATACACATAAAATCATTGTTAATGTAATGAAATTAGAGTAAATCATAGTTGAAATTAAAGGTATTTCCAAAAAAACAACCAAAGCGTAGGCCCCCAAAAAACGATGGAGTGCTTAATAATCCTACAGAGCTACAATGGAACATCCTAGAACATCCAGTATTAAAAAACAGCATGACATTCATGTGTGTTAAGATGAATGATGTCTCTTACAAGAAAACAAAGCCATTCTTGATTCAGTGTCACTCAGCTGGAGGAAATCTGTCTGCATCCCATTCAAGTGCTTGCTGAAAGATATGTCCACTACGCTCTTAAAAATAAGGACACCGGAAAGGGCTCTCTCTGTGAGCTTTTTGAAGTACTTCCACATCATAGGAAGGTCCTAAAGTTGGTAAATAACATTCCTCAATCGAGAAACTCATAAAAAAAATGGTTCTTTAGAGAACTAAAGTGGTTCTTGTATGGCACCACTCAAAGAGCCCTCGAGAGCTCCTATTTTTCCAAGAGTGTCTACAAAACATGGAGGTTCAGAGAACACATATCCACAATATTTTGAAGTGTTTCTGTGGGAATTTGTGCCCATTCATTCTGTAAGGCATTTATGAGGTCAGGCACTGATGTTGCTCACAATCTCTGTTCCAGTTCATCCCACAGGGGTTGGATAGGGCTCTGAGTGGACCAGTCTAGTTCTTCCACACCGAACACAGCCAACCATGTCTTTATGGAGCTTGCTTTGTGCACTGGGATGCTGGAATAGAAAAAAATCTTCTCCAAACTGTGTCCACAAATTAGAAGGCATGGCCAAATGCCTTGGTCTGCTGAAGCACTACAATTGCACTAAAATCGCTCCGCCTAGCCCAAACCCTGAACCAGGTTTGTCCCAATACTTTTGTCCGTACAGTTTATCTCATAGAATCCTGGGTCTCTTGTGGACAGTGTGGATTCTCTTTGAGTTTGATTTGTCTGTATGTTCCAAAAAGTTTCTGACTCTCAGCTGCAGCACAATAGAGATGTGGTATTAACAAGAAATGGTGTAAGAAGTGCTAAGGAGGACCCGAAAGAGAATTGAGTGCCCTTTAAAGTTCACTTAGACTTTGAAAACAAAGGCAGTCAATTATTTTTCTTTCAGATACATTTCAACACAACACCTTAAACTTTGCTGGGTTTATGATGGTACAGAGAAGGGCAGACTGATGCTTAGGGCTTAAAAGAATAAAAAGAGACTTTGCCAACCTTTTCTGTATTTCAGATGTTGGAGGCTATAATAAAACCTGTGAATGTTAGAATTAGTATGATCTTATCAGGAATAGTCAAAGCAGTTTATCACAAACACATTGTGCTTTAACATTCAAATTAGAGGGTTGACTATGCTGTTACTAAACCATTGCTCACCTGTGAGTGTCTGAACAAAAGGAGGGAAAAAAAGATCTTCCCGCTCTTTGGGAATCTTTTAGCTCTAAATACATTGTGCTCATTCTTCAGCCTAAAGCAATCCACACTGCCCTCAAGCACACGTAGAATGCCATGAAGTACCACAGGGATGCTTAATTAGTTCATTTGCACAGGATTTTGTCCAGGCCATTATTAATCTTTGAAAATGAGCAATTACCACACTATGTGACTGATGAGCTTCATTGTGAAAAGGCTGGCCTTAAGGTGATGTAAATGTACTGCTGTGTTGAAAGATGCGCCTCTAAACCCAGTCTCTGAAATTCCTTCTTTGTTCTTTGTCTGTTTCAGTCCACTGCTGCTCCCACTATCACGCCAAGCTCCCTTCAACACTAATGCAAAACTCATTCCTCCTGCACATGTCCAATACTAAACAAACCGTTCAGTTCTTTCACCTCTCAGTAATGCTGATAAATGAGCAGCTCATTATATTGATTGTCAGTCTACTCAGATGTTTGCAGGAGCATCAGAGCAAAGAAAACATTTACATTAATTTCACTTTTCTTTGCTTCAGTTAAAAATAAAGAAAAAGTGGGGCAGATGCTGGCCTAGAGGTAAGGGTTAGGGTTAGTTGCCCCAGTGATCAGAAGGCCATGGGTTTAAATCCCAGGACTGCCAGCAGCACCACTGAGGTACGCCAAAGCAAGGTTCTGTACCCACACACTGCTCCCATGGCGCTGATTCGCTGGCTGGCCACTGCTTCAATTGGTTAAATGCAGAGAAAGAATTTCGTGTTCAGGCATGTTTATTTGAGGCCATTTAACTTTACTGAGCATTTTAGCTTCATGCTATTTTAAACAGTTAATATGAAAGTGCTGATGATGTTTCTTTTAGATAATGAAAAGTTTTCTCCAAAATTATATTTAAAGTATTCAGAGTACTGTCATTTAAAATGGCAATTTGAACATCACAATCTTACATGTTGGATTTTGTGTGGGCAGCGAATTTGATCAACAATCATTTGTGTTGACCTTGGTGGTGGTGGTATGGGGGAGGAAATTAACATAGTTTTTTTGCCTGGGGGTGGGTTTATTAGTGCTCTGTGTAGGTGCAGCTCTGGACACCTGCCTACATTGCCTATGCCAAGAAATGCCCCCATACATGGGCTTAACTCTAATGGATATTTCTAGCTGGACAGCCTGAGTAACAGACCATCCACTGCTGAAATTCTGCCTATTCTTGACAAAGCCACTCTTTTGTAGAACTTGTTTTGAAAGTGCATGGTGTTCTTCCGTTTCTCTTGGGTTGACATGCCTTACAGTTACTGCCTCCACACTACCGTAAACATTTGCTGAAAATCACCAATGTGTCTCTGAGAAGTCAGCATGGAGTAGCTGTATCCAATAATCACCTCCACCCACTGGCCTTCAAGATGGAAAAAGCAATGCAGCAAGTTCCTGTGCCCACAGTTTCAGTCTATCATTAACAAACAGTGATGTGAGTCATACATGCACAACCGCAGAACCACTATGCCTGCAGACCCCTGTAGGGTCAACAGGTGTAATAACGCATCAAGGCTGTGGGCCTCGTTGACAAGAAGAGGATCTGCAATTGGTCAATTTGTCATTCTATGCTATAAGAGCTAGCAAAAATGTCATATAAAAACTAACTTTTCCAGCACACCTGTCAACACTGGTTCTGGTGTGATACCTGAACCTGAATTTTACAGGCCTGCACAGCTGAGAAACTCAGCATTCCTGTAATCAAATTTGCAACAGGGCTAAAAAAAAAACATGCTACGCTGAAGAGGAACAGTTAACAGTATATAAATCTGGGTTTACATATCAGTTAAAGTATGAATGTGTGATTCATGAACTTAAAATTATGCCCATTTGATATTCCTGCACATCTGAGAAAGTTCTACAATCAAATTTGCAGATGATGCAAGTGCAATAGGACTACTAGCAATGATGAACTACAAAGGATGAAGTGACAGAGGATAAATTCTGCTTAAAATGTCAGTTAAACTATGAAGATGATTGCAGGGACAAAGTACAATCACACTTACTGAGCTGTGCAGTGATGGAAATGGCCAGGTTTTTGTGACGTGACTGAGCTTTGTGAATGTAATGCTTCGACATATACTTTGACATATGCTTTTGTATTTCAATTTGGGTCTCTACTGCATAAGATGCCGAGCACTACGGCTACAGGCAAAGGCAAGTCACTCATGAAGTGTTGTGTTGTTGGTGGCCAAGATCAACATAAATCCCTACATGTACCGCTGCATAGAGCCTCCGTTTACTGCCATTTTCACATGTGACAAATGCGCAGCATAAACATAGGATGGGAGGGGTGTGTAAGATTAGTTTAAGAGTGACAGAAACTTTAATGGCTCATTTTGAAAGTAATGTCAAGGATAGAGCTGGTGAGATCTCTTTATGTAAGAGTGCTTTTGTGCAAAGGACTTCATGAACATGTTTTGTAGCCCATAGACCTATTATAAGGTAAAGTATGTCCCCTTTGATTTATTAACCCTTATAGTCACGCATGAACACACCACAGCACAGTGAACAGCGAGAATCTGTGTTGAACAGAGAAAGACCAAATGAAGCAGTGGGCTGCCACTAACGAGGGACATCCAGGGAGCTGTGTGTGAGGACGCCACCCATCTTCCAATGATGCACAAGAGGTCGCGGAGTTTAAAGTTTGCAGTGAAATTATGAGGCCATTAAGAAGTGCAATTTCACTTCATCTAAGAAAACAGAATTTGTGGAACAATAGCATGGACTGTGAGTGCATATTGCTGCGGCATCGACCATATTTTGTCTTTTCATTGACCCTGACAGCTGAAATGAGGTTATTCAGTGGGTAAATATTCTTTAAGCACATCTTGCTTGTGTCTCCATTTGACCACTGTGCTTGCTACCTTTGTTAAAGCAAGTCTTCTTCAACACGTACCTTTGAGATCCTGCTGCAATCTGGCGCCTGATCTTAAAAGCTGTATTTACATGCAAAACCAGACATCACTACTTGCTAAAATGGCAGTAAATCAAGCGGAACATGTAATCAGTACTTTCAATTTATGCATCATCTTCTGAGTGATCTTGTCACATTTTCCACTTTTTGTCATCCGTCAGATCAGGGTGAAACCTCTCTCTCCCTCTGTGTGTACTCTTTCTAATCTGAATAAGAATGCATTAAAATTCAAGGCCAGTCTACAAACCCTCACAGTATGGGTAGCCGTCTGCTCATACATTTAAAACACAATATAACTTAATCCAATTGCTGATATTTTAATTACATTACATGGTGTTATACCATCAATATAGAAGTTGAACCTTCTTATGCATACATTCAGACTCCTTGTAGCGAGCAGGTAACACAACACAGCTACTTAAAGTTGAACCAATCCAACAAACCACAGGACTTTAATAAGAGCAAACTGTTTATCTTCCATTCAAATTGATCTCTTAATTTACTTTATAGTTATATCACAGCTGTGACATTTGTCAGCATGCAGTTTGCATGTCCTTTCATGTTACAACACAAAGTCACTTTAGGTACTCATGGACAAATACATTGACACACATTATGTAACCACTGATAGTTCGGTTATGCAAGCTTCTCCACACAATCAAGACATCTGTTTCCACAATGTATTTTATAATTGGAAGCATTCTGGAAAGAAAAAAAGACTGAAATGGGTCTTTACAGTTAATTTTAGCCCTGATTTTAGAAAAGTGTATTTTGCATAAGCCACAATCTGCAGTTTTGTGAACCACATATAGGTAGAAAGCATCTATATACATTGAACAAATGATTAAAAAGCTTAACATACTGACCAGAATGTGTATTAATTATACCATTTTATTTAATCCAATACATGTTCCAGTTGTTGCTTTTGAGAGCTTTGGGTTTCAGCCGGCTGTTTTGCCAGTTTATGTAACATTTGCATTTTTACACGGTTTTTTATTTTTGGACTGAGGTTCCCATATAAAAACACATTGCTTCTTTGAAATTGGGATGTGAATATTTTTTAAATTGGTAGAACAAGGTCAGTCTACATATGAAAGCACTGAATCTGTTGATAGCCCAAGGGCACCATATCCCAGTATGTCCTCTCTCTTCTGTTTATTTCTTATTCTGCTGCTGTGCAGACATGGCTAGAGCTGTCAGACTGTTAGGATGATCTGCACCACCATTCATCTTGCACTCCGAACCAGTCGATTACTATCAGGTCCACACATATTGGGACATCGACACAGTTTGAATATTTTTGGCTCTTTACAAACACAAAAAAAATGGATTTTAAATGAAACAAACTAATCAGGTGAATGGTGTGGGAATTACAACAGTTTGTATATGTGCCTCCCACTTTTTAAGGGACAGAAAGTAATGGGACAAATTAACAATCATAAATCAAAGTTTCACTTTTTAGTTCTCCTTTGCAGTCAATTACAGCCTGAAGTCTGGAATGTGTACACATCATTAGGCGCTGCTTTACACCCCTGGTGATGCTCTGCCAGGCCTCTACTGCAACTGTTTTCAATTCCTTCTAGTTCTTGGGGCATTTTTCCTTCAGTTTTGTCTTCAGCAAGTGAAATGCATGCTCAAATGGATTCAGGTCAGGTGGTTGACTTGGCCATTGCAAAGCATTTCACTACTTTGTCTTATAAAACTCTTTGTTTGCTTTCACACTATGCCTCGGGTCACTGTCCATCTGCACTGTAAAGCGCCATCCAATTATTTGAAGGCATTTGGCTGAATATGAGCAGATAATAATGCCTGAAACATTTACCTGCAGTCACATCAATCAGGGGACCAGTTCAATTGGCAGCCATACATGCCCACACTATGACACTACCACCACCATGCTTCACTTATGAGGTGGTATGTTTTGGATCATGAGCAGTTCCTTTCGTTCTCCATACACTTCTATTCCCATCACACTGGTACAAATCGATCTTTGTCTCATCTGTTCATAGGATGTTGTTACAGAACTGGTAAAATCTAATCGGGCCTTCCTTTTTTGAGGCTCACCACTGGGTTACATCTTGTGGTGAACCCTCTGTATTCACTCTGGTGAAGTTTCTCTTGATTGTTGACACACATACACCTTCCTCCTGGAGAGTGTTCATCTGGCCAACTGTTGTGAAGGGGTTTTTCTTCACCAGGGAAAGAATCCTTAGGTCACCCACCACAGTTGCTTTCCATGGTCTTCTGGGTCTTTTGGTGTTGCTGATCTCACTGGTGATTTCTTTCTTTTTAAGAATGTTTCAAATAGTTGATTTGGCCATACCTAATATTCTTGCTATCCCTCTGATGGGTTTATTTTTACTTTTCCGCCTAATGATGGCTTGTTTCACTGATAGCGACAGCTCTTTGGATCTCAAATTGAGAGCTGACAGCAACAGATTTCAAATGCAAATAGCATACTTGAAATGAACTCTAGACCTTTTATCTGGTCCTTGTAATTAGGATAATGAGGGAATAACACACACCTGGCCATGGGACAGCTAAGCACCCAATTGTCCCATTACTTTGGGTCCCTTAAAAAGAGGGCGGCACATATACAAACTGTTATAATTCCTACACTGTGCACCTGATTCTATGTAAATACTCTCAAATTAAAGCTAAAGTCTGTAGTTAAAGCACAACTTGTTTATTTATTTTCAAATCCACTGTGGTGGTGTATAGAGCCAAAAAGATTACAACTGTGTCAATGTTCCAATATTTATGGGCCTGAGAGTATGTTAGATTTAACGTCTTTCTGTTGAAACAACGTAGGTGCTCCTGCCTCAGCCAGCTTGAGATAATGCCAGTGTGGAATATTTCACCTGCTGTGCATCTTGGACCCGGGCTGCTTGATTGCTTTCTATTCCATTAGCATATGCAATTTACTGCCTTTTACAACCCCACCTGGGTGCACTAGAGAACCCATTAAAGGGCCATTCCAATAATTTTTCAAAAATGTTCTGCATAAAGTGACCATTAAGTTATAAAAAAAAAAGTCACTTAGAGAGGTTTGGTGCTGCTCAGCTTATACTTAGCGAGTAAGAATCCGTGGTTTTGATATAAACAAGATGGGGTCTGAGGAGTAATGTATGATAAAGAGTCTTCATAGAAACTAATAGCTAAGAATTTGTTTTATGAAGTGTCTGCAACAAGACTTGTGTTAAATATAAAAATGTTAAATATAATTATATATTAGATTGATACTTAATTTTAAAACCCTATCTTGTTGAAGAGGCACATTTCACTTCCAACCAGACTGAATGGACTCCAGCGGAATTAAGCTTTATGGTAACTCCCCCCAAAACTTTGTATGGATGTTTCCGATATACAGTTCATGATCATTGATAGAAGTAGAACTACAGGCTAGTTATATTATTGGTTATGCAGGACAGAACAGAAAGGTGGTAAAGAATAGATGAATATTCATTTTTGCAGTATTAATATTTGTAATATTTGGGCAGTCCAGACACAAAACCTGTAACTCAATTACTATTCCAACTGTGGCATCTTTACTTAGACAGACAGGTTGTTTAACAACTTGCGCTCAAAACATAAAGCTAATCAACAGAAAGTCAAAATTTGTAAAATATTAAAAATAATTAAAATATTCAAAATTGTTCAGTGCACAGAAAAGTCCGAAGTCTCTTAATCACCCCGTGGCTATTATAAGGAAAAGTAATGTGAAGGACATACACATTTTGAACAAAACTATCTTGAGGACATGTGAAGAGCAAAGATAAATTGACTAAAACGTCAAGCTAATATCAAAATATTATTAAAACAATGGCCTCTAGACAGCAGTGTGTTCTTGGCCAAACTTAAGTGCTGAATGTGCTGAAATACTCAAGCAACCAGCAGAGTATGTAAATATTCGACTGTTAATATCGAACAATGGAACTTCCATTCCAACCCGAACCAACAACAGGTGTTCAAAAAAAAGAAACTACAATAAAGATATTTCAAAACAGATCATTCAAGACCAATTGGAACCATTTCTACCCAGCTTGTTCAAATATGAAGGCAACCAAGAAGACCATATAACATGATTTACATTCATTAAACACAAACTTGATTTAAATACAATAAACAGTTACTTAAGTCCAAATTTGGCCCATTAACTTTTGCTGCAAACCCCCTAGTGGCCAACACACTTGTGACACATTTTGTGACTTTGGGTCCACATCCGCCACACCCCTTAGAGGTCTGATTTCCGGATTTCTGAAGCCGAGACTTGCCAGCCATGTTGCGCATCATTCACATCCCCCAGGTCGCGCATCATTCACATCCCCTTCTCACATGTCTGTTTAGCTTTGGGCATGTGTTAGGCTATGCTGTGGTGTCCCCTTAGTTGAATGCCTGGTTGGTTTAGTCCTTAGTTAGTGCTTGTTTGTTTGTTTTTGTTTGTGAGTCAGGTGTTTCCCCTTGTGTGTGCACCTGTTCCTGGTAATTGGTTTAAGTTTGTAATGTTACATTGGTTCCTGTCCCTGGCTCTGGGTGTTCCTTCTCTGTTAAAGCCCCAAAGATCCGCAGTCTAGCATACTGTCACCCTTATTCTACACTTTGTCTGTCTGTGTGTGTGTGTGTGTGTGTGTGTTCGCACCTTGGAACACCCTTGTGTGTCACTCTGTTCTCTGAACAGGCTTGTGCTTTGTGTGGGTTCAGTTCACTTCACTGACTGTGATCTCCCCCTCTTTCTCCCCCTCTATCTCCTGTATCTGCAGAAGTAAACAGCCAAGCTGCCCTGTCAGCAGGATAGTACCTCCCTCAAGACTGCGGCGCTTCGTGTAGCTCTGGACCTCCTCAAGACTTCTGAAGAGGAGCAGTTGGAGTGAGTTGGAGAGGCGACCTGTGCCCCCGTTAAAGAATTGGTTCTGTTTGAGCTCTGTGAGAACTATGAAAGTCTAAGTTTAATTAAAAACCATCTTCGTCCTCACTCTCCTCAATCTAAAAAACTAAACCAATCATTCATTTGGTTCATTTGGCAAAACACTGGTCTCGGCACTTTCAAATGATTCTAATGAACACACTCAAAATCTTCTTAATAGATGTCTGAGATTGTCATTGTTATAGACACTTCTTCATTTATCGCAGCCCTCAACACAAAAGTAGCCCATCCACTCACAAAAGTAAAAGGTTTGGCCCATTCAATGTTTTGCCCACCAATCTCTGGAATTTGAAGTGTCCATTTAAAACAGCAGTCCACTCCATTTGAGTGAAGTGATAGATGTCATACTTGATGAAAACCCGGAGCTGAAACAACAGAGATGATTAATGAAATACCTTGGTCAGGTTACACAGCGGCAAAACTGAAGTACTCATTCAAAACAGCCAGGCAACAGATCGCTACAGTATTTTCACTGCCTGTGGATGAATCAACAGTCCCGCAAAGTTCAGCTGATTGACTGAGTTCTTCTTTATGATGAAGGAAAAATAGGGATTGTTGGAGATTTTGTGAGGTTTTTGGTGCTGATTTATGTCACACATAAAAGGGGAGGACCTTTATAAAGCAATTTCCCAAACACTGAGTGAGTGAGTAGATGAGATCTGAAGCAAGCAGTGTCCAGTGTAGTGTAGAGCTTGAGAGATCCTTACCCTAAAACACACCCTAGCACATTCCACCAGACTGGCATTTTGCAAATTGTTCTGTCTGATGGAAAGAGTGTGAGAGTATGACAAGGTTCTAAATGAGTTCTCTGTTAAGTTAGCTGAACTCCAAAAGTTCGCTCTGCTCATATAACCCTTTCAATTTCTGGGCAAAGGTGGCTATTAGAGATTGTCTGCAGCAACTCCACCGCTGCCTGTTCATTTCACTTCACACAAGTTTGAAGTCAACATGAACAGAAAATCACCATCGGGACCGTGGCTTATTTCAGAATGAAAGATGCTATTAGGGAGGTTAGCTGATCATTTTGTTTTATGACTGGTGGGGGGTGGTAACAGGAGGAAGAGGTGAAACATGAATACATCGTGATGTAATTCAAGCACGTGAAATTGTTTTGAGGCACTCAAAACTCATGCTCCGATATGAGATGACTAGAATTTTGCTGTCTACGAAATGGAAAATTCATAATATCAGAGCAAAGTCGAGGGCTGGCCTGGAGCCTATCCCAGAGGTCATAGGGTAAAAGGTAGAGAAACACCCCGTACAGGACACAAGTCTATCAGACATTTACATTTACAAAGACAAACATATATCCACAAATAGGGGAATTCAGCATCTTCTATTAGCCTGTCTTTAGTGGGAAGCCAGAGAAAACCCACAGAGACTGAATACACAAATTTCACACAGAAAAAGATGGGAAAGTATTAATTGGGCATGCCTGATAGGGACAATATATAAAATTGCATTGTT
>JBBMFX010337191.1:0-18628 GCA_037832545.1 Rhabdalestes septentrionalis
CCCCCCCGCCCCAGCAGTGTCTGCATTGTGTGTGTGTGCCTGCATGTGTGAGAGAGGATGAGCAGTGTCAACCTTCCCGCTATGGGGCGTGAGTGTGTGTGTGTGTGTTTGGGTTTGATCCCTCAACGTGGATGAAACGTTTGGCCAGTTCTCAACAGAACGGCAGACTGTTGTTTTAAACATACCTGGGATCAGCTAGTAACTGTGCACTTATTTTTATTTTCAAATCCAGGTCTGTTTGATGTCTGCTATGTCTAATTGCAGGTTGTTTTTTTTTCTGTGGCTCTGGGCAGCTGGGCAGAGCGTTTTTCTTGTTTGAATGGAGCAGTGAACTGTGAGAGACGAGTCGACTCCTCCAACTTGACTTCTCGACTCTCAGTATGAATGGAAAAGAAGCGGTATTTAAGCGAATATTGGTTTATAATTTTGTGGTAAAGATAAGGTGCCTCCAAACAAAATGGCGCCTCAGAACTTTTCCTCTTCTCCACTGCAAATGAACCGCGACACGAATCGAATCGTGAGTCAAAAATTGTGAAATGAACCGAATCGTGGATTCAGTGTATCGTTACAGCTCTAATATATATATTAGGGCTGGGAATTGAACGCGTTAATTTGAGTTCAGTTCAGTGGGAGTTGGACGAAAAAAAATGCCAAAATAGCAAATAAATAATGTCTTGTGTATGTTTTTTGCCGATTCTGACGCTGAAGGGGAATCTTTGCCTTTTGGAAAAGACACTCGCGCATCTCCCAGTTCCACTCTTGAGCGCAGCGGCACGGCCATGCGAGGAGAGAGTGAACACGAAGCAAAAACATGTTTATTTCAACATTTTGCCCATCGGGAAAGTGTGTGGAAGTGGTGAACCTGGTCGTAGAGTCTTTAGAAGAGGTGTCGGTCGAGCTAGAGGCAGCAGGAGAGGAGAGAAAAATGGGCTGGAAGTAGCCGCATTAGCTTTCTCCATCCAGACCTCCAGAGGGGCGGAGTCTCAGCGCTGTGGGCAGAGTGTGTGAGAGAGGGCTAGAAGACGTAGTTTATCAAAACTTACAACTGTCATATACTGTAACCTAATTCATAGGATTGGTTCAGTCAGTATTTGAAATGTCATGACCATTGTAGCCTAAGTTACAGGCTTGTATTCAATAATAAATGGTAAAAATCTGCTTCTTATAAGTCTGGATATATGAGCGATTAAATGCGATTAATTAGATTAATTTACGGTAATTTACGGTATTTACAGTAACTGCATATCATCAGCATAGATCTAGAAGTTGACTCCATGCTATGTAGTGTCCTTAATCAATGGCAACATATACAGGGACAACAGGAGTGGGCCAGCAGAGAACGCTGTGTCACATCATAACAGATATCACATTTTTTAGATACATTGTGTCGTTAAGCAAATAAAGTACGCTTTTCATTTAAACAGATACCTGATCCAACGTTATGTATTTGTCACATGCAGGTTATGCAGTGAAATGTGGTACAAAGTTTACTTGTGTTTGTTCAGTAAAATGTAAGTAAATAGATTGCATTTCCATGAGAAAATTTAAAGTGTGATTTCTCAGTTCCTACAGAGCATTTGGAAAGTATGCACAGTGCATTTCTTTTTCCACATTTTGTTATGTTACAACCTTATTCCAAAATAAACTGAGTGACCAGGGGAGAAGTGCCTTAGTCAGGGAGGTGACCAAGAATTCGATGGTCACTCTGTCAGAGCTACAGAGGTCCCCTGTGGAGAGAGGAGAAACTTCTAGAAGGACAACCATCTCTGCAGCAATCCACCAATCAGGCCTGTATGGTAGAAGCCACTCCATAGTAAAAAAGGACAGGGCAGCCCACCTGGATTTTGCCAAAAGGCATCTGAATGACTCTCAGACCATGTAAAACAAATTTCTCTGGTCTGATGAGACAAAGATTGAACTCTTTGGTGTGAATGCCAAGCATCACGTTTGGAGGAAACCAGGCACTGCTCACCAGGCCAATACCATCGCTACAGTGAAGCATGGTGGTGGCAGCATCATGCTATCAGCAGCAGGAACTGGGAGAGTAGTCAGTATAAAGCGAAAGATGACTGCAGCAATGTACAGAGAAATCTTGGAAGACAGCTTGCTCCAGAGCGCTCTTGTTCTCAGACTGGGATGATGGTTCATCCTTCTGCAGGACAATGAACCTAAGCACACTGCCACGATATCAAAGGAGTGGCTTCAGGACAACCCTGTGAATGTCCTTGAGTGGCCCAGTCAGAGCCCAGACTTGAATCCAATTGAACATCTCTGGAGAGATCTTAAAATTGCTGTGAACCGATGCTTCCCATCCAACCTGATGGAGATTTGGAGGTGCTTCAAATAGGAATGGGCAAAAAAGGATAGGTGTGCCAAGCTTGTGGCATCATATTAAAAAATACTTGAGTCTGTAATTGCTGTGAAAGGAGAATCGATAAAGTATTGAGCAAAGGCTGTGAATACTTTAACATTGTGACAGGCCTGGTCAGTGGCTCCCTTTTGCCACTGGTTTTATTTTAGAGTTTCTGGTTCTGTTCGTGTGTTGATTTCAAAGGGCTTTTATTTTGACATTCTAGTCTGGTTGTTTGTGTCCATGCTCCGTGTGTCTTTGTATACCATTGTGGTAATTAGTTCCACCTGTCTCGTGCTCGGACCTGTTTCGTGTTTGTCTCTAATTTGGATATGTATAAAGGTTAGTGTATTTCTGTGCCCCTTTATCTGCGCATCGCCTCATCCCCGCCTCATTTCCCTGTGTGTGTTTTCCCCATTTATTTAGGACTTGCATTTACTTGTTCCGGCCACCGTGCCGTGTTTATGTTCTGTTTTCTGTTTGTTTCAAATAAAATCCCTCAAATGGCTCCCAAGTCTCGTAAGTCCTTCCGTAGAGGAAAGTCTCGAATCAAGGCTCCAGCCTAGATTTGTGACAGATGCCCAGATCTACTCACATTCGCCTCATCTGAGGAAACGGAGATCCACGAAGGGAACACCGCCCTCAATGCTTGGGCGGCGGCGTATTCACAAGACGGGAGGTTGGAGAGAGGAGGACGTAGAGGAGAAGCTCTCGTTCTTTAATTCCACCTGCAAACCCTGGGAGCTTCCTTGGGAGCTTCTTCCGTGGGACTCGGAGGACAGAGGCAAGCAGCGAGGAGGGTGGCCAGCGAAATAGATCTCCCCACACTCCACACCGACCACTGCCAACGCCTATCGAGGCGTGGTCGAAGAGCTACGCCCAACGGATCCCGCGGCGCAGCATGCGCCAAACGAGGTCGCTCCGGAGCCGTATGGGCACGAGCCGGTGCCGTACGAGGCTAAGCCTGCAGCCACAAGGGAGTAACAGGTCACCATCTCCAGAGAAAGCAGAACTGGAGGCCGAAGCGCTCGCGGTGGAGCTGGAGCCACCTCCTGAGACCAAGACCCCAGAGGTTCCAGTCAGTCCAGCTCCAGAGGCTATGCTTCAGCTGGTCCTGCTCCAGCCGGCTCTGCCCCAACCAGACCTGCCCCAGCCGGACCTGCCCCAGCCGGCTCTACTTCAGCCAGACCCGCAACAGTCGGACCTGCATCTACCGGTCCTGTTTCCGCCGGCTCTGTTCCTGCTGGTCCTGCCCCAGCCGTGGGTGGTCACGACTATGGAGGGGTTTCCCGGAGGGTCTGGTACGTCCAAGCTGCCCACCGGAGGGGCAGGCAGCCCAGTAGGTGAGGGAAGCGAGGGGCATCCAGCACTACCTTCGGGGGAGAAAGAGAAGGAACGTAAGGGAGAGGAGGAGCGACTCCCTCAGTTCCCAGTGGGAAACGACAGGCATGCCAGCGCAGGGGGTGCAAAAAGGCAAGAGCCACAAGGCCGGGACTATTGGACAGGGAGCACCCTGCCGGCCGAAGACCTGCCAGGTGGTGGTGGCACCACCAGGGACTCTAAGGGGTCCCTGTGTGAGGGATCTGGACTAAGGGCCGAGGGCAATGCCCTACAGTTCTGGCCTGCGTCACCCGGGCTGGAGGAGAGACAGCCTGGCCTCATGAACAGTGAGGAGGAAACGCAGAGAAGTGCGGGGGCGAATCCCTAATGGTAATGGATCTATGCTTTATTCATAACAAAAATTATAGTTAAAAATATTTTTTATCAAGAAATTATACTCATTAAGGGCTAAACAATTGCTGACACAAAAACAGGTAGTTAAATGTAACCGTAAAAGAGATTAAAATCTGCTACAGCTAATAACAGCTGACTTATACTCTCAACCCAAAACCATTTTGCTTCATTGCAGTAATGTTTTAGCGACTGATTTCTCATCGTCACTGCAGCACTTTCTGCAGCTAAGACTGTCATGATGATACAATGTTCTATGAATTTAAGTCTGTGGGAAAATGATTGAGGTTACATGATCAGTCCTTGACTCCTGTTTAAATGATCAAAACACTGTATACACACACAAAACACCACATATTAACAAAACACAGGCTCCAACAAAAAGTGACCCTTTTTCCGCTATCAAAAGAATGATAAGAACAAGATTACATTTCTGCTAGAAAATGTGGTTGTTATTGTAAGTGGCTGTGACAAGGCGGCCACTAAAAGGTTGTTAGGTGGTTACTAAGGGTGTAGCAGTTACATTCTAGTGCCTCCGACTTTAACATTTTAACCGTCTGGGAGCAAAACTTAAGACACTGGTTCCATTTACCACTATTGTGCACAATTCTGACTTAATGAGTTTCTCCAGTGTTTCTCACCAAACCCACTGTAAAAAATAAAGGTGCTGCCTAGCAAAACTGTCTCTCACTCTCAAACTAAAGTATGGTAGTCTCCTAAAGTCTTCAAAATAAAGAAATCTTTCACCCAGAGTGTACAGACAATACTGAGGGGCAGGGGCTGATTCTGCAAATGTACAGATGGAGACAAGCTCAGAGAACCAGAAAACAATCTCCATACAGCACAAAACTTGCTCACTAACACGACCTGTCAAACAACAATACTTTATATTTCTTCAAAAATATTTTTTCTCCAGAAAACTTCAGAAATGGCCTCAAATTGGTTAACTGAACTGGATAGCAGCTTGCTAGCTAACTAACAGTTCTAAAGTGTTCAGGGGCAGAAACACAAAATAACTGGGACACATAATTCCTGACATGAGTATGTGTGAAAGTGGGGCCCTAAAAAAGGCTGTTTTTTTTTACAAAAGAAAGTTTATCCCAAAAAAATATAATAATAATAATTTAGCTTTTTCCTCTTTTTATGCTCTCTGCCTGAGCCAGCGGAGTGAGATGACCTCACAGTGTCCATTTAGAGACTCTCTTTCTCCTCTTACACTATAAAGTTGACTTATTTTTCCAATAACTCACATGGCCTCAGAGGAGAAGCGACTCAAATAAATAGGTGGAATAAAAATTATAAGAAAACTTACTAAGAACAAGAGTGTGATTGCTTCTCTAATAACACAAAAAAGATAAGATAAAACTTGCATCTGTAATCATACTAAATAAAATAAGAAAAACACAAAAATTAACACAAAAATAATAGCATCTGAAATCTTGTGAAATTACAGAAAGATCCACCCAGGTGCAACCCATCATACAATATGGAATGAGTACAACACTGACCCTAAGGTCCCCTGTTGGACTGTTCTTTTAATGTTGAAAAAAGTGCTAATAGTTTAAAGCAAATCAGTAAATCTTACAACAGATAAGCTGTCTTAGCTGTGTTATTCTCTCTCTCCTTTATAGATTTGCAATGGCCATCAGTGTTGAGTCTCTTGTTGTGTCTGCCACTAGCAGTCAGAGGATGTGTCCCGACATCTAAATGATAGGAAAAATGACAGATGATCCTTTGCTAGGCCACAGCCCTCATGTGCGCATCAGGTAAATTGGTAAAGCTCTTTTTAAAGCTACCTTGAGGCAAAGCAGCTCCAACCTCACTGAGTGTCAGCATCAAGATTTCAAGGCAAATCTCCTTCCTCCGGTTATGCAGTTAGCATTGTTGTGAAGGAGGCCTTGTCATTGCAATCAGCCATCATTGTGTACAACACATGGAGGAGGCAAAAATAGGTAATTACCTGTCAACCACTGGCTTTAGAGGTACTGATGACTTGATCGGCCTGATGCTAAAGCTTGGGAAGGAATGAGGAAAAGTGCCTGAAAGAAAAAGGAAGAAAAAGTCTGTGAGTGACATACAGCATCTGTTTGAGTGTATGTCTTACTCTCATTCCTTTCATCTCATTGAAGCAGCAGCTGGCCACTGGCAAAACAGGAACTACCAACAGCCAGTGGATTTAGTTAGATTAGTTAGGATATCCCAAAAATGTGAAGACGATTCTCGAATGCACACATACACTCACACACACAACAATTCACTATGAACAGCGCAGTCACTACCAACATTTTTTGACATGCTAATTTGTGGAGTGTGTTTGGCATTCACAATTGGTAACTGCATCCACAGTTATAAAGAATATACACAAATGAAAGACCGGTTAAGAAAAACACATGCAAAGAATTGTGGCTTAATGCTTATTGTGTTTACTGACTGTAATCAGCCAGTTATGTTAACTATGTCAATATGTTAATCGCACATACAAGCTCATTCTTCAGGATAATGCTGTGAAATATCCCTGAAAGCCAGCATTCTGCCTAGTCAACTGTCAGTAAACACAATAAGCATTAAGCCACAATTCTGGCATGTTTTTTATCCTTAAAGGTGCAGTATCATTTCGTGGAAAGCCAGTATTCATAAAGTTTCATAATGCCCACATAGACTCAAACATAAAGAAAAAATCATGATTTTTTTTTTTTTTTACAAAGGACCATCTTATTGCACTTCATTAAATATTATGACTGTTGGAATGAACCTTTAGAAATAACAAATATTTCTAATGGTTGTCATTAAAGTTTATGTTGCTGGCATGTGGCCTTACAAATACTGGCCTTCAGCAAAATGTTACTAATGTCTTTCCAATGCATTATTTTTACAAGGTCAAAGACAGCATATACTCAGTTCTTCTTTAAATGATGATCATCCATTCATTTTCCAAGCAACTTATGCTCCTAGTAGAAACTCACCTAGACATGGGAGGTACATTCCACCTCCAAAGGGAATGGACCCACAGCAACCCCAGGCATGAACTGAACCCAAGGTTTTCTGTGCTGTGAGGCAACAGCATCAGCCACTGCACCACCTTTCCACCACAGTTATGATAATGTCTCTTGGGAAAAGGCAACTGCAAAGCAATTTGTACAGAATAAAATATTTTGTAAATATATTTACATTTATGCTCACATTTACACCTTCAGCATTTAGCTGATGCACTCATCCAGACAATGTACATCAGTGCTTGAGTAGTCAACATCTGTTTCTTAAACCTAAACTTTAATCAACATCTGCTGTTCAACCAAGTTACTGCTACCTAAGCACACCTAAACAACACCTGTCAAGGTCAGAAGTTAAGGCAAAAGGAAGGAAGGCATGAAGATAAGAGTAATACATTTTTTAAATTAAAATAATACAAAAAACAATACAAAGTGAAGTCTAACCAAATGTCTTATATGTCAGGTGAATTTGTTCAATTGGAAATATGCCATTGTTATCCCATATTAAATACATAAAAATGATAGTGCTGTAGGAGATACCTCCACTGCACAGGAGGCTTCTGTAAGACTACAGGTGAAACAATGTTTCACCAAGATAAATAGTACCAAAACTACTTCTTTTATTGGTGTTAAACAAAGAATGCTCATAAAAAAAAGGTTGCTCTCCAAATTTCAGCTCTTCAGTAGTGTTACAGTTGTATTATAGGTCTCTGATCAAAAACGCGAAACAGCGCCACCTCCAACCGTGGTAAAACAGAGAATTTCAGTGAAACATTTTTCAGTAGCGTCCCCATTCATTTCAATGTTAATCTGCTCAGACACGGACGGTTCGGGGATTTTCGAGGTTTCAATCGACTTTTATGTTAAATAAGTCCCACCCGTGAAACAAGTGCCTACTGTGGCTACACAATGACTAACACTGCGCCCAATCACCGCCTTTGAAATAATTTTCACCTCTATATTGTGTACTGAGCACTGACCTTGTGTGTAAGACTGAAGCTTTATATATAACAAAACTTGCAACATATTATTTACATGTACTAATTTATAATATTACTTTTTAATTTATATTTTATTATTTGTCTATGAGTGCACAGAAAGAAGGCCAGTAGCTGGGTAACTTGACCATTTGCCACCAATCCCCAACACCACCCAGCCAAGCTGGTCACTGGAAGCTAGCTAGCTTCTTTTTGTCTATTACTCACATAGACACTTGCTTACTCCTGTACAAGGTGGATCCAGACATCATTTTTTTGGAAGAAGAAAGAATTAACATCATTGAAAAGAAACTGGTGATTAATAGCTTCACCAAGAAGACCAGGAGGGTAGAATTTATGTATAAGGTGAGAAAGAGGCTAGATATGTTTTTTGGGGATTTAGAAATATTGTTAATAATGTACTGCTTAAATAAATATTACCATTACATGTTTGTAAGGTATGCACAGTAAAATATTTTTATATTTTGTAGTGATTTAACACTAATTATGAGTAGATTGAGGGAACAGCAGGAGAGAGAAAATATGTCAAAATGTCAGGTAGCAAAAGCAGAACAGGGAGGTGAAGTACTTAGGGCAAGAAAATCAAGCTGCCCATGGTGCATTGCAATGTACTGATTTTGTTTCATGGTGCTTGCCGGGGGTGAAGGGTGGTTTGTTTCACCAAAAATATTGACCAGGAGGAGCCACCACCGATCCACTGGATAGGCTATGATATAAGCAAATGTTGAAAGATAAGACATATAGTCTCTTTCACTGACTTTCATTTCCAGAAACAAAAATTGAGCTTTTCTAGATCAGAGGCGAAATCAACAAGTGCCATTGGGAACCTAGGTGAAAAAGGAACTGGCACTAGCAGTAGTTAAATGTACTGGAGCTGCCAGCACTGAGAGGGCTGGAAGAGCAGGAGGAGGCAACTTCCTCCAAGCTAGTGGTAGATTCTCTAGGTAAGAGCCAAGGTCTCACACCACCACTGGCATTAGAGAGCACCCTCTCACCAGAATGTAAATTCTTGACATTCCTCTTACCTGGCTGGCAAAATGTGGTACACAAAAGTATGAAAATGCATTCTATGGGCTTTTTGGTAACTAATTAATGAGACCAGACAATTTTTGTCTTCTCTGGTGCTTTAGAGTCACAATAAAAACTTAAAATCAAAGGAACAACCAGACAACCAAAGACACACATTTGTTTATGTACCATAATTTTACTATTTAAGTAATTATTTTCAAATATACTCAAATAGTCAACAGAAGGGTTTTAAGGGGCTACCTGATCTCTGCAGAAAGAATGGTAAAACATTACAAACCCATAGAACATATTTGTTGCTTCAGCATTAGTATTTATTTACCTTGTGCCCAACTGTTGTTTGCTAACAGTTTCTCAGAAAGTCACAGGTTATGTATAAAGCATTTCACTGCATGATTAACACACACTCTCCTGGCATTTACATCACACTCTTTAAATCTGAATAACACTACTGCCAACATTTCACATTATTCCTTTTTTTTACTTCCTCCACACACACACACCTGGTAGGAGTTGTTCACAGCTATAATTGTTTTTTGGAGAGTGTTTACCATTAATAATTTTTTCTCATTAATTTCAAATGAGCCACTGTCTGCAAATGTGGATACTCTTCCATGTCAATGTGTAACGGTGGTCTTTAGGGTCACCGTTCCTATCAGTTTTAGGGTTTTTTGGTTCTGTTTATAGTATGTCCTGTTCCCTGTATCTGTTCTGTTCCGTATCTTTTATCTTGAAGTCTGTCGGTTTGTTTTGGTCACGTGTCTTGTCCCGGTATTGTGGTAGCACTTAACTTAATTCTTATCACCTGTGTCTGGTTTAGTCCTTGTTATGTCCGGTATATAAGTTGAGTTCAGTTGAGTGTGAGTTATGCCTGTTTCGCCTCATTCCCTTTCCCTATCCATCTGTGTTAGGTTCTGTTTTGACCTGTTGGCCCACGCGCCAGTTTCTGTTCTTGTTTTTCTTAAATAAAGTCTTTTTGTTAAACCCAAATGCCCAGACCCCTCGTCCTCCGTTTTTCCCCTCCAAGGAGGACCCGAGGAAGCTCACGGCCGGGAGCTCGCGAATCCAGCTGTGACACAATGCATGTTCTCAAATACTCCAAAAGCAGCTTGTTGCATGGTAGAGGCATCGTGGACTAGGAGGCATTGTACAAAAATTAACTGAAAATATTTTACACGTTTAAACACATAACATGTATGTTAAAACAACAAATATAAAGTAATTATGCCGTTAAGAATGCAGACATGTGTTCCCTGTTGAGGATGTGAACTTAGCAATTCAAAAAATATTCTTTGCACAGAAGTGCCAAAACATCCTTGCCTATGGCATACAGATGGCATAAATAAAAAATAAAAACAAAAAAGAATGTGGAAAGTGTTTACAAATGATGTTTAATGTACTTTTAATCCTCACACAACTGACCATCATAACAAATCATAACTAGCAGGTTAACAAGCAGGAAAATTTCCGCTAATGAAAGGTAAAGTATAAAAGCGAGGATGGGGAAAGAATGGGGACAGAAACAAGAAGCAACAGAATGATAAGAAAATAAAAAGTGAGGTGAATAATAACAGTTAAATATCTGAGAAAACACATTATATCTGTTATGTAGAACCATTAAACTGTCCAGTGGCTGATCCAGCAGTGCATCTTGCAATTTTCATCTCCAGAAACACAAGTGATCTTCCTCTTATCTATTATCATTTAACTGACTTTCACAAGGGAATTGAGAGAGATGACTTACCTCTGAGTAATTCGCCCTTGTAGCGTGATGGGAGTGCCCAAGCGCAGAGTGTAGCGAGAGAGCAGGTGAATCACGCAGTTAGTCTATGAATGCTCTGAACACAGAGTTAAGTTCCCACCAGGAACAAACATTCACAATCATGCACAACCAAGAAGAGAGTACTCACGGTCTGACGAGTTCCTCAGGGTTGGGCGACTGACTGTAATGGCAGAGCAAAGAGGAAGCTCCCACTTCCTGTTCATATATCGTGACACGCTCGTTCCCCTTGATCTTGACATGTCACGGGGTCGTGCATGTGACACTTGCTGTCTGCATTTGTAATTATATCCAAGTGTAGATTAGTATACATCTCCCACCTTCCCCTGAGTAGGGACGATTACTGAAGTTTCCAACCCACACAACACTCTACTAATTCACAGCCTATATTTTTGGTTTGTCCTCTTAACCATCCAGCATCAACTTCATCAACTGCTTGCTAGATTTTAATTGTTTGAAACCTGTTGACAATTGGCTGTGCCACAGTTCCCTTTAGTCAAGCTGGATGGAACATTAAGCTGACAAGTGCAATAAACAGTCCTACTAATCATATCAAGTACTTTTCTGATCAGGGTACAGTTAACAGCTATATTTAGGGAGAAAAAGGCATTTCTTACTTATACAAACCATGCTGACAGCATTCTGTAGCTTTGCTACTATTATTAATCTTCCCACTTAATAGGCACTAAAATTTTGTGCTAAAAACCACAGCAGTGACAGAGTAACAGATAAAAATATAACATTTATTACATATATTAAATTCTTAAAATAACTGAACATTGTTAAGCTAACAAGTCAATTTAATGAAAAGCAGTCATTAATCTTTGTCATAACATGCAATCGCATATTTGACTTCTAGAAGTTTAACTCATTCACAGTGATGTTATAAGGATTGTTTCAGTTTATACAGATTTTTGAAGGATGACTTAACACAGCATACCCCCTTAAAAAGAGACATTCCTGGGCTTAATTAATTATTCAAAATTCTTATTACAGCAAAAATAGGTGAGTTAACTGATCTATTTAATTAAAATATGTCAGCAACTACTTAAAATAAACAACCTTGACAAAGGTGAAACAAACCAAAGCACAGGCAACATGCTTGACAGGTATTGATTTATCAGATTTGCCACTGTAATCTCAGGAACTACTGGAGGGGCAAGAGAAAAAAAAGCAATATTTGACTTGAGGTAGAGAAAAGGCATTTTAAGGAGAGTGCGATTTATCAGTGTGTGTGTGTGTGTGTGTGTGTGTGTGTGTGTGTGTGTGTGTGTGTGCGTGTGAGAGAGAGAGAGAGAGAGAGAGAGTGTGTGTTTGTGTGTTCCTTCAAATCAAAATTGCTTTCAACATTATTTGTGTTGTTTCAAATCCTTCTGTCATTTTTTTTCTCCCCTTCCTTCCCATGGTTTTTGCCTTTTTTCAACTGACCACAATCAGGTGCCCCATCAGTATCCCCTGCTCCTGCAAGAAAGCAATTTCCTCCATCTCTGCAGTTCTATTGTGGAACATGAATGAGCTCATTTAGAGCCATGCAAACGGCCTGGAGGTGCCCCTGCTGCCCACAAAGATGAGGAAAGGCTGCCCCCTTGTGCCCTCCCGCTTAAAGCCTGGCAGAAATATATTGAAGGCTAGATGCACTTGAGAGTTTGTAGACTAACAAAGGGGACATTCACATCCCATTTCTTTGCATTACTCTCCTCAGACAAATAAAGGGGATGTGAGACTGCTGGTAGTTGATCATATCTTTATTAAAGAGCTTCTATCATGGGAAAACAGATGTTTCTTGCTTTTTTAAAAGTAATATAGTTTAATGTAGTACATAAACATAAATATGTCCCCCTATTATACTGAAACACAGAAAAGTCCAGTGTAGCATACACTGAATATAAAGAAATAAACTATGTAATATTGAAACAAAATCAAGAAAAATCAAAGCAAGAAAATACACCTACACAACACACTTGTTTATGTACAAAGTCAGTTGACATTGCTGGCTTTGAAAGCGCCAAATTCTGTTGTCATTAAAATGGGATGCCTCATGGTTTGGACCATTGACTGTGGTGTACCATCGGCTACACAGTCAGCATTGCTGTGGTGCTGGACCACTTGTGTATTTGGAAAAAGAAGTTCCATATCTCTGATCTAACAACACCCAGGGGGATGACATGGCAAGCCCTTGATGCTGTGGTCACGCAAGTGGTCAACAAAACCCCATTGCATATCATAGGTGGTCAACAGTGGACAGTTCATGGCTTTAATGTAATATCAATCAGGTGGCCAGCACAGGACGTCTTGCACCTGTTGTGTAGTGTCACTCAGGGTTTAGGACTGAGTAGCCTCATAGCTGCAGTGTTGCGCTGCTCAATGCGCTGGCTTGAATACCACTGGGGCACAAGGGAATGTTGGTTGATACAGTGGCAGAACAACAAAACATGCACTAAGCAATAATAACAAAACAAACAACCATGATTGGAACAGCATACTTGCACTATTCACCAAAATGCCAGAGAAATAAAAAGACTTCGATGAAATGGTGAAGCCATTTACATTTCGCAACCCCTGCAATTCCCTTCCATTTCTAGGTGTCCTGGTATAGGCACCTCTGTGTTGCCAAATTGCATTGTGGGCAGTTCAGGTAGCTATAAAGTCCAGGTTGGTTTGTAGTGTTGCTGGAATAAATGACTTGAATTCTAATGTTATCCTCACTTGAACTAGTATTAAAGCCTTGCTGGAGATTTGCTGTTGTCTCTTCCCATGCACTAAAGACCGTGATGATTTTGCAGTGTCACTGTAATGAGACCATAAAAACTAAAAAATAAATCTGCTAAGATGAAGACAGAAAAGGAACAGAGAGATGTAAATCTTAATTTACACATTTTACACATCTGTTGTTTCTCCTATTGTTTCAGCTCCTGTTATTTCAGCTGCTGTTGTTTCAACAGCTGTTATAAATACCCCGTTCATCACATTTAGAAATTAGACTTTTTATAATATACTCATGTAATTTAAGTTGGTTTTCACTCAGTACAACTACGCAAAAATATAGTGGGTAAAAATATAGTGACTTAAACAAACTTGAAAGCAAAGCCTATACATTTGACACATGCTGTGTTAAAGCTGAGGATAACCTTCAATGCCATGCTGCAGAATGCCAGAATGACAAAACTCAGCAAACCCCAGCGGTGTGGATGACATTGGGCTCAGGTCTCAAACAACCGACGCCAAGAGAGGGCATACGGGGAGAGAGATTTGCAGCCTTGTCTTTTCGCATGTGGCAGGAGATTATCTGGGATTGAATGGGCCTCACAGAGTCGACAGCATGCCGCTCTCCACCAAACGAAAGCAAAGAGAAGATAAAAACATTACGATGGCAGTTGATACACTGTCCACAGTGAAGGGCCCACAGAGAGACAAGTGAAATCCTGACAAACACAAGCTGTTAAAAAGGCCAACATAATCAGGTGGGGTGACAAAGGCATCTGGCTGGGGTAAAAGTGGTCAGAGGGATCTCTGTTCAAAGAAAGGTAGTAAAGGTCAAATAAAATTCTTGGGAATGATTAAGGTAATCAAGCCTGTTAAACGAGAGTAAACTACACTATTAGACAGGATCCTTGAGCTGAGGTCTTTTTTCATTCATTGATCAGTGGTTGTGGAGGGAGTGGATGGTGAAACATGATATGATCAGTTACAATTATTATTCCCCACAAGCGAGTGCATTCAAAATTAACGGGACATTTAAGATGTGGTCAAAAGGCATTACATTTTGTTTAAGGTTTATGGAAAAAACAAGTATCATCCGTTTAATATGAATTGTGACCAGGTATAAGATAAACCATCTTAAAATGTTCCATCACACTTTCAAGGTGAATTTAATCAAAATATTGTGTGTATGGGAAAGTCGGAGGCTCTTTCTCATTCCACACTGGTATGTACAAAAAGAGTAACATTCAGTATGTTGTGCAGGTCTTATGTTCATGCCAAGCATTAACTTTGGCTATACCACAAACTATGAGATAAAATGGACACAGGAGCATAACATTTTGGTGCAGAATTCCACTGTGATCCTTGAGTGCAATATTTAGCAGCAGATACACAATATGTCCAAAATACCAGGACAAACGGTGAAGATTGTCACTGGCATAACAAAATCACATTTTCTGAACTTTAAATACATACAAAATTCTTGTAACCCCAGATGATCTGCCAAGAAATGTTTAAATTCCAATTTCAGGTATGATGCTAACTGCAAGTTGATGGTTACATAGAAGAACCAAAGTATATCTCTCTCTTAATCACAATTTTAATCAATAAAACTTCATCCAACACTTCATTTTTGTGGCAAAGATATGGATGTAAAAATGAAGAAAACATAATTGCTAAAGGCAGCAGATTGGAGATGCAATGGAACTGATGATTGATTTTGAATAAGATTTCATATTAATGATGGCCACAAATATTGATGCTTGATCAGCAGCTTTATTTATGCTTAAAAAAATCTAGCAGTACAGTTGGCAAGACACACTAAAACAAGCACATAACGGAAGTTCTTGCTTGGAGAAATTTCTTTAGAAAGATCATACAAACACTGGATTGTATTTCTGCAAGAAAGTGAACATTGGGATTGCATAATTGAGTTGAAATTACGTGGTTACTATGATGTTCCTACATTGGTAATGGTGGTTGGTATGTTGTTGCTAGATGGTATTTTAATGGTGCAGCAGTTGCATTCTAGCACCTGTGACTTATGACATTTCTGTGAGGTAACTTTTAGGGGTGGATATGTTGTTCCATTCACCACCACTGAAATTCTGTCGCACACTAAACTCACTTTGCGAGAACCATGTGTCTGCAACAGACAGCATGGAGAAAATTTGCCCTCTAGCAACTTTCAAAGTAACACTCTACTTAATAAGTAGTTCTTATTAAAGCTTAGAAATTAACACATTTTTAAACTACAATACACAGATGAAAACAGAGGCCCCTGTGCACATTGGCATGGAGGCCAGGCTGGTTTATGCAGGAAAGCACAAGGAAAAACATAAAGACTTCTGGTCGCAAGTCCTTTGGTCTATTGGAACTTTGGTTCTTCAGTCTGAGGGAAGTCCAATTACCAATATTATGTTTGGTGGCGTGGGTTAGGCCTTCAACCCTAAGAACATTGCGCCCATTGTTAAGTATAAAGGTGGCAACATCATGTTAGGGGGATTTTTTCTGCTAGTGGTCTAGGAGATGTTCTAGGAAGTCTGCTTGAATTGAAAGTATATATAAATAAATATATATATATATATATACACATATATTATATATATATATATATATTTATTATTTTTTTTGTGATGGGCACATTAACACATTGTTATCTAGTTAACTTATTATTTTTAACACAGATTTTTTTATCTGTATTTTGAAAGTGTGTGGGTTTTTGTGATCGTGAGAGCATGCACAGCACGCAGCTCTACCGTGGACATTTATTCTGTCTATGGCTCTATGTCGTTGCAGGAGTCCCATAACTTTTGCTCAGTGAGTTATATGGACAAATATCATATGGACAAAAGTAAAGCTATGCCTGAACATTACATCAACAGAAAATTTGACGACACTGCATTCAAATACCTAGACTTCCATAAGAAGTTGATCACCTTTACAACTGCTATAATGGTTCCACACCCCTGCTGTGGACTCTTTTTCTATAACTTGTTTTTCTATAACAAATTATGTAAAATGTGAATGCCCTGGCAGGGGCAAATATCGTAGGTTTTATATTAGATTTGATTACAATAAAGTTGAGATTTACAGAAATATTTTAACTGTAACTGTGTAACTGTGTTAAAGGGAAAACTGCTGTTAAATTAATAAAACTTCAGTCTTAGTAACAAATATCCACTTTCCCATTTCCCATGTTTTTGGGGAAGCGTGTGTGTGTGTGTGTATGTGAGTGTGTGTGTGTGTGTGTGTGTGTGTGTGTGTATGTGTGTGTGTGTGTGTGCATTTCCATAAGTATTTTAATGAAACCACAATGAACAGTGACACAGTTTTTATAACAGACCTGAGATTTAGTGTTCACTGCTGTGTGTTCCATATTTTTAAATCCATTTTTCTGTTTGGTCCATTTGCAGGCACAATGGCCATGATATCACAGTTTTGCCATATAGACACATAAGGCAACTCACCCATCCACATATTATGGAAGAGACTTGACCACACTCGATACTCCATTACCTTAACAGACATTTTGACAATGAAATTTAATATGTTCCAACAAGTAATAGTGCCATAAAGTGGGTAGAGTAAAAATAACAATTATAATAATAAATTAAGAAAAACAATGATATGATTTTTGATGCACTCACACAAATACTTCAACTTAAGATGAATAATAGTGTGATTTCTTCCATAATCAGACTTTTTAAATAAAAACAGTAAAATGATTGCTGATGCAATTACACTAATAATACTAAAAAATACAATTCAAGAAAGAACCCTAAGTGATAAAAAGAGATAAAATGAAATGACAGAAACTCTGATGTGCAACTTCTAGAGGCACTGCTGAAGAGGCTGGGCTGTGTGTATTAGTGAATAATCACACATAATGCTTGAAAATTCAATTGAAAAAGATGCTGGATGCACAGGATACTGCCGAACTGAGGGTACACAGATGCAGATAGTGAACCTGTGAAATCCTTTCCAGTTGCTCTAGGCAGAGAAATATGCCCGAAATCTAAACATAGCTGTGCTTGCTTCAGGGAAATTGTTAAATTTGATCTGTGGGGAATTGTATTTTGACAGAAACACATGTTTTCTATGCAAATCATTAAACAGATACATGTCTATACTCATTGGGACCTAAAAAGTTGCTTCCAAGACAAATGTTTCTAAAAACAACAAATATATTTTATTTTCAGAACAGATTTTTAGCTGTTAAAAAATTGGAGACATAGGTAAGCTCTGAGAACAATTAAACTGAAGAAAGTTGTGAGTGTGCTCAATTCAGCAATTTCTTGAACTGGAAACTACAAAAAGCTTCACTATTCATGGTGTAGACCAGGGGTGGGCAATTCCGGTCCTGTCCAGCACAGTTTGATGGTAGTCCACCTCAAACACATTCACTAAACCTGACAATTAATTGGCAAGCTCAACCAGGTGTTTCTGAGAAGGGAAATCATCAAAACATGCTGGACTACGGCCCTCCAGGACCGGAGTTGCCCACCCCTGGTGTAGACTTTACCATCTGCTCTCGAAAACATTCAGATTTTTTGGGAATAAAATGCAGTCATTTGTAAGCATTTGTGCGCTAAAACGATGAGGCATAGTTTTGACTGTGTTTACCCTCAAACCATTCCAGTTCAGAATACATGAATGTTTCATTTGAAACCTGCATCACACTGCTGTTAAATTGGCAAAGCAGCCCAACATGGGAGGATCTTCCTGCTGTTTTTTCAACAAACTTCTCCAAAGAAATCCCACCTATCCTGGTGAGACAAAGCCTCAGAAATAGAACATGCTGATTAATGCAGCATTGGTCTTGACAATAGGAGAGTCCCAGAATATGATGGCAAAACACTAGCTTTGTTCATTGCTAGTACACTTTTCAAGCAAATGCTAAATTAAAAGTTAAAATTCTCTGAAACTTAGATTGCAAACTTGTATAATAATGTTTGCATTTCTTTCTAGATCACTGTCACGGCTGAAGCCGCGGGCGAAGGAAGGGAAATGAGGGAGGACGCGTCTCAGCGTTGATACAAGTTTATTTAGG
>JBBMFX010337618.1:0-18623 GCA_037832545.1 Rhabdalestes septentrionalis
ATTCTTTCCCCCCATTCTGTCTCTCATTGTTGAAGTGTACCTATGATGAAAATTACAGGCCTTTCTCATCTTTTTAAATGGGAGAACTTGCACAATTGGTGGCTGACTAAATACTTTTTTGCCCCACTGTACACACACAATCACCCACACTCACTGTCAGAGATTAAGAATTAGCCCTGAAGCCTTGTGCATTTTTACACTGCGTACAGAGAGAGAGAAAGATAGAGAAAGAGAGAGAGAGAGAGAGAGAGAGAGAGAGAGAGTGAGAGAGCGCAAGAAAAACAAACTATAGCAGTTGTAAGGCATCAATAGGAACTTGTAGTATCACTGAACTAGAGGAAGAGAAGGAAAAAACAGAGAAGGAGGAGAACAATATAGAGAGAGAAAGACAGATATATATATATATATATATATATAAGATTCTCATTATTGCACGACCATAAAAGTGAAACAGGTTCCAAAACCGCCGGAGCTGCAGATCTGGACACAATAGCGGAAACACGGCGCTCTGCAGGATGAAGTGATTACTTCTCCATGATTCTCCTCCCACTAACAAACTACATCCACAAGGAGGTTCAGGCTGTTTTCTGTTTCATGATAAATCACGACTGTATCACAAAAAAAAATTCAATAAGCCCACGATTTGTTCCTCAGAGCTGCTGCTGTCCGTCATGTGTTCCGGTCAGGAATGAGCAGACACGGCTGTTTATCTGATCACCGATCTGAGGACGACTAATGTGGCCCAACCCTGATGAGCACCGGACTGAAGGAGCTAAAACACTAAGATCATTGTGAGAAGTTTCTGGAGATGTCTGGAAGTTCCTGTGTAAGCAGAATTTATGACACACACACAAACACACACACACGTCTGAAGGGCTCCAAGGGGACACAACTTTCCACACACAGATGAAATGGATGTTTTGTGCTTCATTTGGGACCAGTTGTCTAATACAGAGCAGCTGATGACGGACCCATAAAACTCACGCCAAGCTGAGCCATAGGAGACTCCAGGTGGACACTTTATTGGAAACATCTACTGTACCGTGCAGAAGTTTTTAGCCTCCCCTCTGGGTCTGAAAGAAAGGAGTCAGAACACACAGTGCAGCGCCCCCTGCTGGGTATGGGGCTGTGTAGCTGCAGGCTGGTCAGAGAGCCCATACTGACCCCTGTTCACCACCGAAACATCTACAGTGAACTATAGAACTGGACCATGGAGCTATAGGAGAAAGTGAGTTGGTCTGAGCTAAACAGTTCTCCAGGCTTCCTGAAGGACTTTCAAAGACTCTCAGAACAAAGAGCATCTAACAGAAGGAAAATGGATAATAATTCCATCTCCAAGTGATTTCCTGAACTGGGTGCGGCACAGTTGCACAGTGTGTAGCTCATTGAGGAGCTGGACAGGACGGTTCAGGGTTCTCTCTGTGTTCTCCCTGTCACTATGAAACGCAATATACTTAAAATTTGCTTAACTCTACCTTAATTTACCCCTGAAAATATGACAAAAAACATAATTTGAATTAAGTGGCCATTAATTTGTAAACTGATCACTTAATTTTAAGGTATGAGTGGGAAACCCATTAATCCTCAAAAAAAGGCAATTTATTCAATAAGTGTGGTTCTTTAAGGGGACCATTTGAAAGAGTAAGGTAGAAATTCAGTAGTTTTGCCCTTTAATCCATCTTAATCTGTGCACTTTTCCCCTTAAATTTCCTTAATTTCGTGAATATAAAGGTAAAAATTATGGTTAATTTAAGGGGTTAAATTAAGCGGTTTGGTTTCGTAGTGTTTGTCTGTGTGGGTTTCTTCCAGGTTCTCTGGTTTCCTCCCACAGTCCAAAGACGTGAATACCAAGTCAACTAGAAATGCTTAATTGCATCTAGTACTGTGTGTGTGTGTGTGTGTGTGTGTGTGTGTGTGTGTGTGTGTGTGTGTGTGTTTTTGTGTGTGCGCGCTGTTATGAACTGATGACACCACCACCCTGATTAAAGATAAGTGGTTCAGAGAACAGATGGATAAACAGACCCTGGTTTCTCTATAAACTGATGATCAGGTGTCCGTTTTGAGAAGAGTGAGTTTCATAATCCTAAATAATCAGAATGCGATCTTGCCACAGCAGACACAAACACATTCCAGGGCTGTTTATTCAGGATTTCAGGATCCTCTCAGAATGAGGCCCTGAAGAACCAGGACGTTCCAGCAGAAGGGACCACTGAAGAAAAAGTTTGTGAGAAAGAATTGTGTTGTTTAGTTGATGGAATTCGCTGATAATTTGGTGCAGATGTTCTTCATTTCGCCATTTTCAATTCACCCCCTCCCTAAGCCATTCTCCCCATCAAAACAGCGCGGTGAAGCCCCGATGGGGGTCATTTGAAAACAGAAATCACAAAATATTCACAGCTTCTGCTCATCAATTCAAGGGGTAAATAAAAAGATGTTCAGAAAAAAAGTGGGCTGAGAAAGAATCTCAGGTGGGCTTCACATCATCCTACTTGATGGTTCAACAAAGCAGGTTAAAAATAGTCCCATCACACACAGATGTATTATCCAGTACCCTTGTTTCTTTTTCGTTTTGGTTTGAATCTCCTTGTTGGCGTAAAAATCCAATTTCCTGTCAGACTGTCTGATCTTTGTCACACTGAGGAGATTAAACAAAGGAAATGTGAACAAATGTTTTACTGAAAGACTGCAAAGTGGCTTAAGATACAAGGAGCCTAGATATAGGAGTTCCAACCACTCAGCATTTAGCACCACCAGTATACTGATCACTGCCTGATCATCTGGAATCATCTGCTCCTGGTTCTTCACTGGTTCAGAACTTCAGTTAGATGCTCTTTATTTTGCTTGACTGATTCATCCGTAGGTCAAGTTCAGGAACTGGACTGGAAATTAGTCTTTTAAAGTCTTTCAGGAAGCCTGGAGAACTGTTCCTCAAGAACACCTTAACGTACAAGAAAGCCTCGATCTCTGGAAAAGAAATATGAAGATTGTCAGTGTTCAAGATGATTATTTTTAGGTACCGTACACTATTTGTTATAACAATTCATTCGTTCTTTTCAAAATAGAACAAAAATGATGAGAACCATAGGGATGGGCCTGGATTTACATGTGTGTGTCTGTCACTTTAACTGGTACACTCCATCATGTTTGTAATTTTTAAGAATTGCACAATCCAATATCAGGAAAGATTCAAGTGCATTTGACCTTCTTTAAAGAGAACTACAGACATGACAACAAGATATATGAATCCCATTGGAATTTACAGCATTCCAATGCTTTTTTTATATCTGTTCTGTGGAAAAGGAGTATTTAAAATATAATCTCTGAGTGAAAATCCTGAATCTCAATTAACCTGCAGTGTCCATTAAGGAGTCGTTTCATTTAAGGAACATTATTGATCGGTGATTGTTGTGTTCTGCAGTCACCCACCTGGTCTGCTGAGGGAGCAAGCAGGGCAGAAGCCTGGTGTGGCCGCTGGCAGTCAGTCAAGATGACTGTATTTAATTAAGTCTGTTTGTATTTTATCTACATTTTGAATACTCCTTTTAGTTTGGGGACAGTTGCAGAATCTCAGGAGAACAGAGGTGTTGCATTATGCAAGAGAGGACAAGTCTAGCATCCAGTCGGAAGGTAGTCCTGATGAATCTCCATGGATTAGTAGCTAAGGCCTTCACAGGTGTGTGTCAGTCCCTCCATACAGGACACACCTGTCCGCATAATCTCACCAATTAACCTCCGGCCTGAGAGCGAGTCCGCATCTGCCACTCTATCCAACCGACCCTCCGAGAAATCTGAGAACGGCTCTAATCCTCCAGAAGAGCAGGAGAAGGAAAAACACGACCCAAACACACTCCGTCTGGGGTCGAAACCCGATAACACTCCTCTCCTCATTACAATGAGCTGCTGCACTCATTAGCACCAAGCTTCACATTGATACACATAGACTTTGGGAGCTTACACCACAAAACACAATGCACTTAAAATGTACTGAACCATAATGTATCACTGAAATTACACCAAACCGACCCATAAGTGTGAAACAAACCCCTTAATTTTACCTGAAAATTAGATTTAAGGCATTAGTGAGAAATCCCTTCCTCTTAAATTTTAGGCATCAATTCAGAAGGTTCTATTATTTAAGGGGTGGATTTGAAAATGTAAGAGCAATATTCAGTAGTTTTACCCCTTAATCTATGCATTTTCCTGTCTGGGAAATTATGGTCAAATTTAAGGCAGTTTTAGTGCTAAAATGAAGGTGCTTGATTTCGTAGTGTTTTAAGGGGAAACATCAGTATTCAAGTTTGGGGTTTCTGCAGAACATGTGTATTTTTTTCGACAATTTTTAAGGTGGAACTTTGATATATAAGTGAACTTCACTGCTCTATTGAAAGTTAAACAGTGGGGCTTTGCATTGCCTGAACTAAAGACCTCCTTAAGCCCAAAATCCTCCAGTCCTGGTCCTGAAGATCCTGAGAATCACAATATTCTCTATATTCTCTGGATGATGAATTTCCTCAGATGTCCCTAATTGGCTGGAGCCTTAAGTAAGGGAAGAACCAGGAGCAGTTGATTCCAGATGATCAGGCGGTGATCAGTATACTGGTGGTGCTGAATGCTGAGTGGTTGGAAATCCTTTCTCCAGACTCCTTCAGAGTTTAGACACTTTGCAGCCTGTAGGTAAAACATTTGTTTACATTTCTTTCATTTAATTTCCTCAGTGTTACAAAGATCAGACAGAAAATAGGATTTTTGCACCGACGAGGAGATTCAAAATGAATTATAAAGACATTTACACAGAAATGTGGGCGCTCGATACTGACCCACAGGCATCATCACAATAACAGAGTCTCAGAACTACAACACTAAACAACAAATCTAACAGGAAACCTTTCACTCTAATTCACCCCCCAAGCTTCATCAGTCATGCGGATTGATATGGTGGTAAAAAAGAGAATGGAAAAGGTCTTATTATGGCATTATTGTGGTCTCTTCATTCTCCCAGCAGCCGCCAGCGGGAAACAGCGGAGGACAATATCCAGGAGATCAAGCCGCCACCAGGAAACGGCCCTGCAGGGATTAACTATTGTGGGATATTATGAAGTGCCCTTGCTAAGGGGCCCCAGTGAGGGTCATATATTCCTTTATCATTATTATCCTCTGTGAGCTTTCTTCCTCTGCTCTGCCCATCAGACGGATATGTCAAGGTTCCACCCTCTGCAGTAGTTGAGTCGTCCCTATTGTTTTGGCCTGGATTCGTAATACATTATTCAAAAGCATGGGAACCACTACAGGACCCGTGGAGTTGCTGGGGACGACTGGCAGAACCTTTAAAACAGGGTTCTTCTTCGGAAACAGGGTTCCTCTACTTAAACAGGGTTCCTCTAGTTAAACAGCGCTCCTCTACTTAAAAAGTGCTCCTCTACTTAAGGAGTCCTCTTCTACTTAAAAAGTGCTTCTATACTTAAACAGGGTTCTTCTACTTAAACAGGGTTCTTCTATTTAAACAGGGTTCTTCTGCTTAAACAGGGTTCTTCTACTTAAACAGGGTTCTTCTATTTAAACAGAGTTCTTCTGCTTAAACAGGGTTCTTCTGCTTAAACAGGGTTCTTCTATTTAAACAGGGTTCTTCTGCTTAAACAGGGTTCCTCTGCTGAAATAGGGTTCCTCTGCTGAAAATACAGGGTTTCTCAGAGCAAAGCCATGTAAGAGAAATATTTAATTCCCTGAAGTACCACTCAGTTCTTCGAAGAACCATGTAAAAAATTTGAGAATGAAAACAACCCCCAGGAGGTATAAGGGTCTTGACAGAACTGTCGAGCCAAGATCAAGAGACTTTATTTAGACGTATTGACTGGTTCTGTGTAAATAAAATGCAGAAAGTGGTTCAGAAATCCAGGCCAAATGTACACATTGTTAGTGCAATGTATTATATATTCATGAAATAAATTGGATAATAATTTCACTCTCAGGGTGCATGCTTCAATTACTCTCTCAAAACGAACATATCGATTAATGATGCTGAATAATTCATAGCAGTTACCGAATATTTCGTACTAGACTCAGAATAAATCATAGGAGATAATGAATAATTCCTTATAAATACTGAATAATTCATAATAAACACTGAATAATTTATAGTAGATTCAGAATATTTCATAGTAAATACTGAACAATTTGTAGGTGATACTGAATGATTCATAGTAGATTCTGAAAATTCATGCTGGATACTGGATAACACCAGTTACTGAAACTTATTTGTAGAAATGCATTTATTGTATAATTGTTCAAGAGTTTATAGGCAAAATGAATCATCAGGTTATTTGGTCTAATTCTGGCAATAAGTGTGTTGACATAATTTTCAAATTATTAATGTATTCATGTGGAAATGATGGGCCAATAAAGCTGCGCTGAGAGATGTAGGCACCATCACAGACGTGTATGAGTTCAGTACTGAAACAGATCAGACACAAACAGAGGAGCTTCCAGACCAACAGGCCCCAGATGAGCAGTGAAGTTCAGCAGGCAGATGGTCTGACGTCTGGGGCAGAAACTTGGAGATCCTGAGTTTCAGCCCTGAGATCACCTGATAAATACGGGGAGTCGGTGTCCTATAAAACCGGTAATCACCGTCTGAGCCGCTGCTGTAAAGGTCCGGACATGAGGAGGGCAGGTTTTATACGCCGTCCTGAAGGAGGTCGCGACTGCGCCGCCGCTCCAGCCCACATGAAATTGTCAAAACTCTGAGAGGAGACAAAACGATTTCACTCCAAACCCCTGGTGCACTTACACTACCAGTCAAACGTTTTGGCAGCCACTGAGACTTCCTACATTTCAGTGTATTTCCCTTAATATTTATATAACACCCCCCCCCTAATATAATGATAATTGTTATGTGGATCTCCAGATGTGGTTTAGATATTTAAGGATCTATTAAGTGCTGAAACAGTAACGAGTGCATTTAAAGTTAAAGGACATTTTAAAGTTTGACTCTGCATCACCAACAACCAGTTAATAGGAGTCAGACCTGCACTGTTACAGATTCTCTCAACTTAGAAAAGAAACTGGCTTTATTCCATATACAGCTCTGGAGAAAAATAAGTTCCTGCTGCAAAAATGTTCAGTTCCTCAGGTTTTATCTTTTACAGCTACAAGTGTTGAACTGAACAGCTTTGCCTTCGTTTTGAAGAAATGCTGACAATATTTCTCCTCATTTCCAGACAAAAATATTGTTCTTTAAAGCATCATTTTAAAGAAAATGATAAAACATAAAAATAAGAGAAACAATCACTATAAAACACAATGTACTTAAAACGTGCTTAACTCTACCTTAATTCACCCCTAAAACTATGCCAAACACCTCAATTTGAATTAAGTGGCCATTAATTTGTAAACTGATCCCTTCATTTTACCTTAAAGTTCCTCGAAATTATGGTAAAAATTAAGGTTATTTTTAAGGGGTAAAATTAAGGGGTTTGGTTTCGTAGTGAATGCAGTGCTTACAGAACTTGAATAACTCAAGAAAACAAATATCTTGTTCACTTAAACAAAATGGCAATAAATACCTCTGAGGAACTTCTAGCAGTGTTTTACCATCCAACTAATCTCATTGTGAGAGGAGAGTGTTGATTACAGCAGTGTTTTATACTATACCTTTTAAATAAGGTGTGATTCAGGTGATTACTAGGTGTTTAACAGACTCTGGAATGGTTTCAGACACTGATTTAAAATAAAATGCAGTGGTCTCTTATTTTTTTCAGAGCTGTATTTTAATGTATAATTGTTCACTCAAGGACTTTACAGTGTTTAACCCAAATACAAATCTACAGAACAGGCGGTCTGCAAGAACTTCTGACTGGTGTTGTAAGAACACATTTTGCTTTTCGAATCCCAGGAAAGGTCAAGAGTTCAGCCGTCTGTCACAGAGAAGGTTTCATGCGACCAGAATGGTTTTTAGTTCTTTTGAATTATAGCAGCGTGGAAACGGCTCCTCAAACCAATTTAAGCTCACTTCAGCCTTCTACTTATCAGTGCAGATTTATGTCTGTGCTGTGTGCGTGTGTGTGGAAGTGAGTGAGTGTGTGTGTGTGTGTGTGCGTGTGTGTGTGAGCTCTTACAGGAAACATTATACGATAAAAGATATGAGGTGGTTTATTAAGGTTATCCTTATCCTTGTTCTTATTTACACTGGAGATCGCGTGACGCTGGTGCTCCGTCGCCTGTCCCTACAAAGGCAGTTATTTTGGGTCCCTTTGATTGGACAGATAGTCTCGACGCCACATGCTTTACAGAGATCTGATACACGAAGGCTGTAGGACACAAAGTCCTTGAAACCTTGCTCTCCAGAACTTCTGTTGTTGCACTAGCTGTGAAACAATCGGGTTCTTGCTGAACGACATCGCAGCACGGGGCGTCCAGACTCTCCGGGGGGCCGTGAATATTTCACAGGACTGTTGAGCTTTGAGCTGCTCCGAGCAGCTCCTACTGAAAGTCCACACTGAAATCTTACCCGAACACTGTCTCAGAGTTTCTGTCTTTTCGTGGGTGGACAGTGCCTCCGTACTGAACTGCTACTGATCTTCTGTACATACAAAACACACAAGAACTTTCCAGTAGTGATCGATGCTGATGCAACATTTGGACACTTGTAGAGGTGAAAATTCCCCCGTACTAAATGACACACATTTACTTTTTAGTGATTTTATAAACACAGCCATGGAAAAAAAATAAGAGACAACATTTCCCTTTTTTCTGTTCACTGATTTTACAGTTTGCAGCAGTGTGTGTGTTTGTGAGTGTGTGTGTGTGTGTGTGTGTGTGTGTGTGTGTTTGTGTGTGTGTGTGTGTGTGTGTGTGAATGTGTGTGTGTGTGTTTGTATTGTATTTTTGTAAATGGGATAAAAAAACAATTTAGAACAATAAAAACTTTTTTTCCTAGAACCTCAAGGGTTACTTAGTATCCTTTACTTTTAAATGTGTTAAAATGGGATTTTTCCCACACACACATGCACACACACAGGAGAACATTGTGGGCGGGGCCTGGAGAGCCTTTTACTCTGAATCGAGGCTCCAGTGTGTTCTGCTCTAGACGCTGCTGTAACTTCAGCAGAATCCGTGAAATCGACTCCCTCACCCACAGACAACATGAACCGATGCGAGCAGAGCGCCGTACACCTGAGCTGAACTTATCTGACCCTGTAGCAGTTCATCAGAATCACCACATACTATAATAGTCTCAGTAAAATGTTTAGTTTGTATGAAATAACTCAGATGCTGCTCGCTGTAATAGAAGGTATTTTACAGTGTTGTATTCTGTATATGATGATACATAGTGCATTGTAATGATCTTTCAGGTATGCACGCCAAATTATCATACACAAGGTCATTCAGTGTGCTAAACCAAAATAGAGAATAAAGTAAGTGGAGGGTTAAAGAAATGAAATGAGATTCCCTCCTCATCCCCTCTAATTTTTTAAAAATGTGCATTTGGTCAATATATATATATATATATATAAAATTATATTCATTTTTGATTTAATGCTCTCATGCAATCAAACACTCATGAAAATGTTCCAGTACAATCACCTGACCTCACTTATTCTCTCACACATTCAAACCCACACAGCAATGTTCCATACACAAGTACCTGTCCCCACTAAAGCTCTCATACAATCAAATCCTTACAGCAATGTTCCAACATCAGTAACTGACCTCACTAATGCTCTCATACAATCAAATCCTCACAGCAATGTTCCAACATCAGTACCTGTCCTCATTAATGCTCTCATACAATCAGATCCTCACTTTAGACACTTTTCAGTCTGTCACAGCAAACCATTTGTTCCTTTTTCTTTCATATAATCTCCTCAATATCACAAAGATCAGACAGTTTCACTGACAGGAGATTCTAAGCAAAATATAAAGGAATTGAGCTTTTCATAGTACAGTAAACATCTAGAGTGTATAGTTGGATATAAAAGAATATATTTGTGCTATTGGCTCCATTGACCAGGCGTTTCTACTGAGCCGAATAAGAAAGAGCTCCGTGCGAATGCAGAGCTGTGAGATGCTGAAAGCCCCGAGAGGTCCTGGGAAGCAGAATAGTTTGTTTATTCTCATCAGTCACGGCTCCTCTGCGTATCTCGTGTATCACAGAAGCGCAGCAGAATGCAGAGGCATGTAAATCCCCCACTGGCTGATCAATGTAGTGGAGAGAGATAGACAAACAGAGGAGCACAGATCATTCGTATCGTGGCTCTTACCAGAGGAGCCAGGGGCGCAGATTTCGCTCCGGAAGAGGAGGAAACACTACCAAGATCTAACATCGCGCGTTAATGTTAACGTCAGATAAAGTCAGATAATTAAATCGTGATGTTCTGCAGTTTATCTAATAATGCAGAAACTGGAAAACTGGAGCATCATTAAAGATAATGTTCACAAAATGGTCACGGAAATGGGGAAAGTGAAGCCGTGGAAATGTGAGAAGTTTAACCATAGATACAGACGGAGGGTAAACATAGAAATGGGTGTAGGGTAACTGTGGAAATGGGTGTAGTGTAACCATGTGTGTCAGTGGTGTAGTTGTGAATTTATTAATGGATTTTGAACAGGACACAATTTGAAACAAACAATAACTCTAAAAATAAACTTGTTTTTGAGCTTATGAGAATATTTTAGAACCTTTAACAGCCTGAAGCAGACAAGGCAGGTGGATTTAAGACACTTATCATATATTTCCCAGTGACAGGAAAAGAGGATCTACCTGTTTTTATCTAGAAATGGAAGGAAAGCAGATAATGTTCAATTCAGACATCTCTGCTATGAGAAGGGAAAACAGCTTCTGAGGTGAAGAGCATCTTTCCTGCAGCTGTACAGTGGGACGTTCATTCAGAGTGTTATCATATGTTTCATTAGGTCTGATGTAATGCCGCCCTTGCCAGCTGACGCATTTGAAGCCATTGAATGTTAATGTTTAGTTTTCAGAGCCATAGAGGGACCACAGGCTTCTACCTGTAACAGTATTCACACAGCTACTCCACACAACGAGTCTCTAATGACAGCTGAAATAAGCCCACATTAAAATGTATAAAGATTTATTACAGCAAGGGTCATCTTGTTTCACTCCCCAACCATTTCTATAGAAACACCACCTTGTGCCTCCACTCACTGGCCAGTTTACTGGAAACATCTACCTTGTGCTTCTAGAGAGAAAACAGACGAAACAAAGGGCTGGTTTTGTTTTTAGCTTTAGCGTTAGCGCCAGTTATCCGTGGCGCGTTCAGGCCGTGGAATCCGCATTAGGCCGAGTTCATATTTCAAAGGGGGTCGATGAAAAGTTCCAGCCCAAAAGATAGCAATTACCAAATCCATTTACATTTAGAGCAGCACCTCTCAGCGATTTGCACGCGAGTCCGCAGGCCGCCGTGCTCACAGATAACGACCGCGAGCGGGTTCAGGAATAAAACCACAGGGGCTTAATCAGAGCCACCCAAACCTGAGTGTGGCTGTGTGTGTGTGTGTGTGTGGGTGAGTGTGTGTTTGTGTGCGTGTTTGTTTGAGCGTGTGAGTGTGTGTGTGTGAGTGTGTGTTTACTGCATCTGTTCAGATCCCCTTCACAAGAGGTTCTATTTCTGAGGAGCCTGTTTTTCCTTCACTTTTCAGTGACAACCTACAATTTTGGAGATCATAAAGTGGAGCCCTGTCAAAGAGGTATAATTCAATTTAATAATAATTTATATTATTTTAGACAAAGAGGAGTTCCATCTAAATCATGAACCAGCTTCTTCTCCACCTCATGGACCAGCTTCTCCTCCACCTCATGGACCAGCTTCTCCTCCACCTCATGGACCAGCTTCTCCTCCCCCTCATGGACCAGCTTCTCCTCCCCCTCATGGACCAGCTTCTTCTCCACCTCATGGACCAGCTTCTCCTCCCCCTCATGGACCAGCTTCTCGTCCCCCTCATGGACCAGCTTCTCCTCCCCCTCATGGACCAGCTTCTTCTCCACCTCATGGACCAGCTTCTTCTCCACCTCATGGACCAGCTTCTCCTCCAGTGTGATTTAAACCTCCTTCGGTATTCGTGCCACACCTGATCTGGCCTGATTTCTTAAATAAATGCTATTGATCACCTTTTTTAAAATCGAATAATAAAAGTATAAACTGGGGTTTAGTTGCAGTAAGAGGGCACTGCACTGCAGATGTGTGTACGATTGAATAGCATCACCTGGAGTGCTTAAATGTTATTACAGTAATATGCTACAATAGAAATTTGAGCCAGTATATTAGACGTAAGCCAATGAAGAAGAAAACCTGTGCGTTCCAGTGTTAAAACGCTCTTCGTTTTTGTGTGAAGACATTCCTTTACTGGCCAAACCAGAAGTGCTGCATCTCCTCCACCACTCATTCTTCCTGTTCTTTCTTGTGCAGTGCTCTGGGACCCTCTTCCACTCCAGCATGTCTTATCCTCTTACAGAAGCTCCGACTTTCACTCCCCCTCCTCCCCAAATCCTTTCCTCTTCCTCACCGCCCCTTTTCTGCCACCATTGTTTAGCCTGAGCGATCGTTCACAGCGAGCCCAGAAAACGGCTAACAAAGGAGAGGATGCTTTTTTTTCCTCCACATCCACACACTCTGCCTGGATTTACAGCGATAATTCAGCAAAAACAAAAACAAATAAATCATTTTTACATCCTTTGACCCCCTCAACCCAAGCCAGCCCGTCAGAAGAGACTGGAGCTATGAGGCTAACCGTGCTAACACATAACAAAGTCTCATCTGGTTCAGACAGAGATGCTCTACAGTCCACTTTCCAAAACATGTTGTAGGCCAGTGATGCAGTACACATCAGAGCTGGAACCTGGGGAGCTGAGGCTTTGACTGATGCTCTAGAAATGTGGGATGATAGTCTAGTGGGTAGGGAACACACCTTTGGACCGAGAGGTTTGAATCCTAACTTCAGCACACCACTGCTGGGTTCTTGAGCAAGACCCTTAACCTCAAGTTGTTCCAGGGAGACCGCCCCGTATAGTTCAAAAATGAATGTTGCTTTGGATAAAGTAAGTGTTTATTAAAATTTCACCCTGACCTTCAGCAAAGATCTGACCTTAAAGCTCCATAAAAGCTGGAGCTGTTACTGACCAGGTCACCTCAACATTCACATCTTGTTCATGTTCTAGTGGTAAAATGTGCAGGTTCACACTGCAATCTAAGATCAGGACCCCTCACCAGTCAGCGTACACATGCGTGCACCATTACTATGGCAACCGGAATGGATGTGTAAGCAAATGTGATGACACTGAGACTCAGCATTTAAGGAAATGAGCCGTGGACACAGGCAGTTAATTAACAAGGAGTTAACGAGCTTCTTCACAGCTCTGATACTAAAGATCCTGACTGTTCTCGCCTGCATTTGGTTTAAGTCCAGTAGAGCTTTATTGTGATCCCATCCACATACACTACGTACACTGTGAGACAAAATATCGTCCATCAGAGCAACACAACAGACACACTTAGACAGATCAACACAGAGGGCAAAAAAGAGGTGGTGAATTAAAATGATATATATATATAATTTTTTATTTATTTTTTATTATTACTTCCACCATGTACATATACACATACATGTATTGATTATATATACATATTTTCCAAACACATTCTAATGTCTATATTTGTACATTTTTGTATTAGGCATGTAGTGTGTTTTTTATTTTATCTTGTTTTGCTGTTAAGCTTTTATTCTATTGCTTTACTGCACTTATCTTTGTTTCTGTCATTACAATGTAAAGGCTTTTTTTTATTACCTTATCATATTTAGATTGTCAACAATAAAATTTTACCTTCAACCATTTTCTGGAGGTTGAAATTGCTGGTCGAACTGGTCCCCGAACACAAAGTAAGTGAGTAAATTTGAGCACAAGATGAGGGTGAAAGTCTTCAGGCATTCCTCCTCCCCCTCGGTTTGGCTCCCCAGCCCCTGTGCCGCGGTGCGTGGAGCGTTCAGTGTGTTTCTGTGCCACAGACACTGCGCCTGCAAAGCGCCGATTATGCTAAGCGAGGCACGTATTGTTATCTCTGAATTACAAATGGGACTCCTCGGCTCTGTTAAAACAAGTCGGCGCCCCGATATCGGAGCGGAGGATTCGTGTCGCTGCCCAGATCTGATTCTTCACACGGGGTGGGTTGGGTGGGGTGAGGGTGGGGTGGGGCGAGGGTAATTCAGTTCTCGGCACATCAACAAAAGGGTCTAACCACTCTGTCCATCTCCGCATAGCCGTGTTCAGAGAATCGGGGGGTTCTAACCTGTCATCACCTGTCCAGCCTGCAGGCGGAGCTGCACATTACAAATCATCAGTCACGCCGCCGCAAGATCAATACGCAGCTGCGTAGTCAGTCTCCTTTATTGCTCCAGCACAGTCTCAGTGTTCTGAGGATGAAAGAGGCACAAGTTGCAGATCGGCAATAACCATGGTTAGGAAATCTCATTTACACAATTTTCCCCTTGATGTGGCTCCTGACACGGTTATCCATAAACACGCACTAAAGTCATAACGCTTCTTGCTGTGATGCTTCTTTATTCCTCTATGATCTTCCAGCAGTCTTCCACTATCAGCCTTGTCTCACAGACGTGTCTTGTCTAATCAGCTGCATTTGATGGTAAAAATGGAGTACAAATGGAGTGAACTACACCAATCACTTTAATCCATCGCACATAAATCAGTCATGTATATGATATATTTCATTTCTTATAGTAAAAATAAGTGGAGAAAGCATGCTGTAATAGACCCAAACCTATGATTGTGAGTGTGTCGGTGTGTGAAAGGAGTGTGTGTGGAAGGGGTGTGTGTAAGTGTGGGGTGGAAGGGCTGTGTGCAAGTGTGGGGTGTGTGAAAGGGATGTGTGTAAGGGGTGTGTGTGGGAGGGGTCTGTTTGAGTGGGGAGAGTGGGAGGGGTGTGTGTGAGTGTGTGAGTATATGTGCGGGTGTGTGGAAGGGGTCTGATTGTGGGGCTGTGTGCGAGAGTTCTGTTTGACTGTGGGTTTGTGTGAATGTGGGGGTGTGTGGAAGGGGTGAGTGTGGAGATGTTTGAGTGTGTGCGGTGTGTACGAGTAGTGTGTGGGGGTGTGGGAGTCAGGATAGTTTAACAGAAATAAACCTTTTTTTATCTGGAGTCTGACCTGTTTCTCCTAAACCACCCTTAATGAGAAATAAGGAGCAAAAAAATCAATCTAAGGCCGAAGTTCTCCTTCTGTTCTCATTGGTTCTCACTTTCTTTTCTTTAACATATTATGGATCAAGAAAGTCTGACTTTGGGAGTCAAGCCTCGAATTTGATCACTGAGATTAATTTTAGATATGGTGGATCTGAAGATCGGAGCTGCACAGAGATCAGAGCAGTGAGAGAAAAGAAATTGGGAGAAAATGGTTCTTTTTGGATGAACAGGCTGGAAAAGGAAGAGAACATGTTGTAAAAACTGGTGTTTCAACCTAAAATTGATCATTTCAATGAAATTATTTTTTTTTAATAAATGAAAATAGATTTGCTTAGACTTGATGCAACTGAACCCTCAAGTGCATGTCAGAGCTGGAGAAGCACCTCATTGGATGGACTTGGACAAACTGAGGTGGAGAACAGTTCCCAGTGACTTTCCATCCTCGTTCTAGAACCCAAAAGTTGCTTTTCTCTGGATTCAGGGCTTGTGGGATTCGGGCGTGGAAGAAAACAGAAAGCGCGGCATTAGGGCTTCACACAGAATCTCTCCAGCTCAGCTCCATGTTCATGAATATTTGGTCCTTCTTTTTTTATCTGAATGTCTGTTTCAGCTTGGCGGCGCGGGAGCTTCTGCATTTTAATCATGCGGAGAGCGCTCAGGCAGAACTGGGCCCGAAAAAAAAAGAAATAAGAAAAAACACACTGCAGCCGCTGCGGCTTCCACCCCATTAAAATTCTCCACCCGGCTGCATGTACAAATAATAATAATAAATGAAAATGAAAAGTGTGTGCTTGGGCTAAGCCTTTAATATGAAGCATGACCTCCAGCTCGCCAAGGAATTGAGAGTTTATCTGGAGACGTGGAGCTTCTGGAAACCTCTAGAACGGGGGGGTTAATAGGAATGGGTGCTCAGGGGAGGGGGGGTATGATGGTGGGCGATCAGAGGGAGAAGAAGCTCTGCGGTGATTCAGACACACGTTGGTGCCTCAGCACATCAACATAGATCTGAGCTGGAAGATGATGTGTGTTCTGTTCACTCTGTAATGTGGATTCTGCGATTCCCTATTTCTGTGTTCCTGTTATTCCATGGTTTTGTAATTCCATGCTTCTGTGATTCTGAGATTCTATACATGCATGATTTTTTGTGATTACATGATTCTGTAATTCTGTTATTGTGTAATACTGTGATTCTGTTATTCTGTTATTCTGTGATTCTGTTATTCTGTAATTCTGTGATTCTGTGATTCTGTGATTCTGTGATTCCATCATTCCAGGAATTATATAGTTCTGATGTCTTCATAAGCTGCCAATAAATACATTCTGCAATGGCAAATATAACAGGGTGGGCCGCAGCAATGTAGACTGTGTGTGTGTGTGTGTCTGTGTGTGTGTGGCCAGGCTTATCCAGCCAGTCATATACTTCAGCTCAGCAGTAACAGAGAAAAATGTGAGTGAGAGAAAAGTTGTGTTCAGTAAAAAATCTTCCAGATTCCACACTGCATTATTGTGTAGAAGTCTTGACCCACCCTTTATTTTCTTTCTGTTTTGCTTTGAATCTCCTTGTTGGTGTAAAAACCCTTTTTTCCAGGCAAACTGTGTAATCTTTATCAGGAGATTAAATGAAAAAATGTGAACAAATGTTTTACTGACAGGCTGAAAAGTGTCTAAAGATACAAGAAGCCTAGATAAAGGAGTTCCAACCACTTAGCATTTAGCACCACCAGTATACTGATCACTGCCTGATCATCTGGAATCATCTGCTCCTGGCTCTTCACTGGTCCAGGACTTCAGTTAGATGCTCTTTTTTCTGCTTGAATAATTCATTTGTAGGTCACCGAGTGTCTTAACCAACAGAAACATTCCTCTGAAACTGGTCAGTTTCAGGGACTGCACTGGAAATGAGAGTCTTTGAAAGTCCTTCAGGAAGCCTGGAGAACTGTTCCTCAAGAACACATTAACATACAAGAAAGTCTGGATCTCTGGAATGAAAATACAAAGAGCGGGAATCAAGAATTTTACATAGTAGATGTTTTAGATGTTGGCTTTGGCCTGTTCAGCATTAAAACAGTGTTGAAGAATTGCAAAAAACATGCAGTTAGATCAGTGTAGATCACTTTGGTGCCGCCTTTCGATTATCCAGGTATGCTGTGTTTTGTTCATTAATAAACTGTGTTCAGTTACTTGCTTAAGTCTGTTTAAACATGGACCCATACTCGACCTGGACTTGACCTGGACTCCTCCTGATCGACTGGAAGCCCTGGGGAAATGTGTCTGTGTAGTTTTTTCTTTGTTTTTTTATGTAGTGTGGTTCTTGTGTAATCCCCCTGAGGTGCAAAAACCAAAAACATCACACACATTCCAGAACACGCCCCGTTCCCATGGAGCAGCGAAGGTGGAGACACGCAACATTTTGTCCCACGTCTCTACAAACATCTTAATCTCTGAACTGACACACAAAACCCTGATTACACCTCCACACTCTTTTAGAGACAATTTTCACTCTACAGTATGTTCTGCTCTCCAGTCACACACCTGCACAGACCTTTCACCCCCACGGAAAGCACTCTGAGAATGTGTGTGTGTATGTGTGTGTGTGTGTGTCTGAGTGCAGAGATGATGGATGAGGTCAGGTTTCAGCGAGAAGGTGCCCATCTGAATTCTGTTCAGCTGAAAGTAGTGGATTACATCATTACATCACCATCACTCTCCACCAAACACCATCATTCTCTACCAAACACTTTCACTCTCCACCAAACACCTTCACTCTCCACCAGACACCATCACTCTCCACCAAACAACATCATTCTCCAACAAACACCCTCACTCTCCACAACACACACCATCATTCTCCACCAAACACATCACTCTCCACCAAACACCATCACTCGCCACCAAAAAAAACATTCTCCACCAAACACATTCATTCTCCACCAAACACCTTCATTCTTCACCAAACACCATCACTCTCCACAAAACACCCTCATTCTCCACCAAACACCATCCCTCTCAACAAAACACCCACATTCTCTGCCAAACACCATCACTCTTGACAACAGAAACCATCATTCTCCACCAATCACTTTCACTCTCCACAAAACACCTTCACACTCCACCAAACACCATCCATCTCCACCAAACACCCTCATTCTCAGCCAAACACCATCACTCTCGACAATACATACCATCATTCTCCACCAAACACTTTCCCTCTCCACATCGCTGTCACGGAACTCGGTTGGCTTCGTGCCGGGTGGAGTCCCGCCTTTCATCTTTATAAGCGTCGGACGGGAACAGAGAGGAGGAACTTCCCCCTTCTAGAGACAGAGAATACATATTTAGAACTCGTGTAGAATATTCTGTGTGTGTGAGTTAGTGTCGCTTTGTGGTGTGTTTTCTGTGTCTCCCTTGTGTTCTGTA
>JBBMFX010337833.1:0-18619 GCA_037832545.1 Rhabdalestes septentrionalis
GATCCGGCCGCCGGTGTGTTCGTTATCCCACACCCGCCCCGCTCGCTGAAGTACGCAATCTGAACCTTGACCTCCGGGCCTTCGGCGCCGTACACGGGAGCGCGGCTCCTCGGTCGGTGTGAGACTCAGACACACACGCGTGCACACACTCACACGCGCGCGATGTGCTCACGTAACGTGAGGAGTTTACTCCATTGACATAAAAGCAGGCGCGGCGTGTCTTTGATGTGCGGGAGGAATCTGAGCGCCGTGGGGGCCGATAAAGCCGGCTTCCCTTTTTCCCTCCTTTTCTCTCAGCCGGAGTCGCTCTCTGTGTCTGTGGGGCAGCGTCACTCTGGGCACGTTCTAAAATTCGTTCCGTATTCGAGTCAATGCTAATGCGGCTAACGAACCCCTGCTTCCTCCGCGCTGAGCGTCTCACCGGCCGGACGGATTGTTTTGACTCGTCTGCTCTGTTGGTTTTTTTTTTCCTCCCTTAAAGGGAACCTCACGTGGAATTGGAAACCAGTCAGAAACCACATTTCCAAAAAGGAAACTAGCTTTGCTGTCTTCAAAACATGCCGAGGCACCCAGCATGTGACACGCTTTTGCTTTTCAAGTTTAAACTCTACCTCCGGTCTGTTAGCGTTATAATTCTGACCGAAGTGTAAAACATGAAGTCGGGCTGAATGGAACAGAAGGCGCATTACTGTTCAGAGGCTTAAAATAATCAAATGAACGAACGCGAACTCCCAGACTGCAGCCTGTAAGAGAGAACATTAAAATTTAAGATATAATACAAACTGCCAACTAACCATTTTGTGTTTTGGCAGAAAATATCAACAGTTTTAAGCCGTTTTCACAACACAAGCTACGCCATGACATTGAAACCAAACGTGTGCTTGGCGACTGCGAGGGCTGCAGTAAACACAGGGAAGCTTCGTGGCCGATTCATCAGGAAGTTTAATCAAGAACGCATAAAGATCTTCCGAAACTTTTCCTCTTTTAGAAGACAGACGGAGGATGTGAGCAAGAAGCCGTGTGTGCGTGAGACTGTGTGTGTGGGCCTTCTGAGCAGCAGTGCTATGCGCTGAATAAACAATGTGAGTTTGTCTTTGGTTTGGATTTAAATAACCTGTTCCTCTCCGGGGAGGTTTGAGGGCATTTAAAGATTGTGTTCAAGCCGCTAGTGTAACATAACAAGCTTCCTCGTCGGATTTCTGCTGGAAAGAACAGTTGTAAAAGTTGTTCCCCCCACCCCCTCATTCCTTTCTCTCGAAATCCTCGTTTATGCCGCTAATACCGTTTCAGGCCCTGGGATTTAAATTGCTGCACAAAATACAGACTCCTGAATATCAATCCCCATTAGAGACGGGGTCTTACTGAGTTGAACGTCGCTACTGTGCCGCAAATGGTTGCATTATTGCCATTGTGCCATTGTTCAGCTATGGAGCTTCAGACTGAGTCACCTTGAACGTGGGATTGACATGCACAAGCTCCGCCCCCAGACACTTCCGTTACATTTGATTGGTGATACCAGCTGTACGTCATGTTGAATTTTATTAGGTTATATATTGGGGTGGATTTATAATAGTGATCGACTGATATTGATTTTTTTATTACCGATACCAATTATTTTATTTATGTGCCCGATAACCGATTTTCAGAACCGATATGTATTTACTATTATACTTCTGTTTTTGACACAATTATTACACCACTACTGAACTGAACAAACAGTTTTATTTATAATAATCACTCCCTCCTTGCATACAAATCAAAACTAGGGGTCTGAAAGTGCAAAAAATTAAAAAAAATTAAAAAAAATTTATTTAAAAAAAGGGCACTGTTACTGAAGTCTTCAAGCTGCATAAACTACATATCAGTCATTTATGTAACACATCTAATGTGCGCATTAATAGCTGTTATGTTTAGTAAAGTTTACTAAATATAGGAAAGCAAGTAAGTATATTTTACTTTTGCACACAGTTTCCCCTCAGATGTCGTGCTGCAATGGCAATCATGCGCGTAATTCTCAAAACACCCACAAGATGGCAGTGTTTATCGGTAAACCCGATATTACAAAACCGATAACCAATTATGGTAAAATGCTTAAATACCGGGAAAAATATCGGTAAATCGATATATCGGTCGATCTCTATTTAACATGTGTCAACACATCTGTATAAGAAGTAGCAGAGTTCCAAGATCAGGTACACTGTGGAGCCCTCACACATACACACACCTTCAGCAGCTTAAAGCTGCAGTGGGGTGTATTTATAAGCTAATTGAACGATTAAGTTGATATTGTTGTATAGGTTATTTGCTGTAGTTAGTTACTGTATGCTGCATTGGGCCTTTAAAAGGGCCCTTATCCTACATTGTCATGTGTTGTATGTTGTCCAGGTCCACCAAGAGCATTCATAATGAATTTATACACAATCAGTTTCCAACTTCTTCCAATCCCCTACATTGGCTGTTTGGTATATTTAAAGGAGACATATTATACTTATTTTTAAACAAGTTATAAAAGGTCTATGGGCTATACAAAACATGTTCATGAAGTCCTTTACACAAAATCACTCTCACATAAAGAGATCCTACCAGCTTTATTCTTGACAGTTTTGGTCCTTTTTAAAAAGAATTCAGTTTTATGCAAATAAGCTGTTGCGGGCTACGCCCCACCCATTCCATGCTTACGCTGCACGAGATTACCACACGTGAAAATGGCAGAAAACAGAGGTGCTATCCAGCCCTAAGTGAAGGGATCATGTGTGACTTGCCTTTGCCTGTAGCCATAGTGCTCGGCATCTTATGCACGTGCCCATAAAACCAGCTGACAAAAATGGCGGAACTTCCAAAAATCTAGTGAGAAGGGCTCGACCAGAGTGGTTCAGAAATTGCAAAAAGAGAGTTTTTCATAATATGTCCCCTTTAAATTACATCTGTTCTGATTGGCTGCTCATTCAGGAATTAGTCAGTTCTGTAAAACTTCAGTATTAATGGGCGGGGCTAAACTACTGTAGGCTGAACAGCCAGATGTTGGTTTCACAAAAGCCGTAAGTTCATAAGTTCATAATTTTTTGCAGCTTAGTTTCCATATACGAATTTTATAGACTTGGTATGTTTAAACTTTCCAATAAAAAATTTAATTCCTTAAGTTCATCAAGAGTCATCACTAGGCAGAGAATGCACTGAGGATGTATATTTACTTCATTTTGTTGTATTTTAATATTTTGCCCAAAGTTTATGATTGAAATTTTGTACTGAAATAATATCAATAAAGTGGTTCTGAGTAATTATTCAGAGTGGTTTAATGTGTAAAGTGCCTTTCTAGAGAAATGCCAGAATTGTGAACAAGTCTGAATTGTTCACAGAGGTGTTGATGGGAACCAGACATCTAAATTTAAAGCCTCTAAAAGCTAGTTCTCAAAAAGCTATTAAGTGAAATCCTAACAGATACACTGCCTGATGCTTCACACACTGTTTTGTGGTTGTTTTGGGAGGATTTTGGCCCGTCACATATTTTGTGCGAAGGTTTGCATGCAAGATGTCCCAAAGGAAAACTTATTTTTCAGGATTTCTGTCTAAATAACCATCTTCAACATTGCATATAAAAACTGAAATGACAAAGTGGAGGTTCGCTGCTGGTTTTGGAAGACTGAGTGAATAAAGCTGTAGCACTTCTCCAGGCTGATCAAGCTGGACCACGAGAAACAACAAATCAACCGTCTGTTTGTTCTGGCCGGAGCCTGCGTCCCTTTTTATTTGTCTAACTTTCCGGGCCTCCAGTGCTGGCGCTGCATCTGAGGCCATTGGAAATTGAAAAATAGCCCTCCTTTGGAAAACAAATCTATATTGGTTCAGCTTTCACTGGCAAAATATAGGTCAAACTGCTGCATACATTAGCAGACTGCTGCTGAAAACGAACAGAGAACCAACAGACCTGAAGCACGGGGCAATGCGAGGGTGTAGAAGTCACTGCACATGGACACACCTGCTTTAAAAAGATTGCTCAGCCAAATTTACACAATTTACACAATCTCCTTAATGTACTAGATTGTCAGTGACCGATTTGTTGTTCATAGTGGGCTTTACACTGCATACCTAAAACACTTAATCTTAAAAAGGCCTTAGACATTGCATGACGTTATGAAAATGAAAGAATAAAAAAAAAAACTGTAGTAGTAGCTGGTCTGAGGTCTGAATTTTGTCCCTGTTTCTCTGCCAGTGATAAATTATAGGGGCCTAATAAAGATTAGGACACCATTAGCAAATTCTGCAAGGCCCCAAGCAGAATGTGTGTAAATAAAAATAAATAATTTCTGCTGTCACATCAGTAGGAATCTCTGATAAGATTGGTAATGGCGTTGACTTTGTCTTTTTAATGAAGGTCAAATTAACACCTATAATAAACGCACTTGACCAGTTCAGCCACACTGAAGCGTGTTCTTTTACTTATTCTCTTGCTTGCTTTTATTACAGCCTTTTCTCAACTTTGCTTATTGAGAGTTGTTGTGTCTGAGGTTATTTTAAAAGATTGGGCCATCATAAGTAAAATTCTGCTTAGGGCCTCTGTATGCCACAATCATATTATTTTGAGATTAAAAATTAATAATTTCTGCCGTGAATGCATTATTAACATGATCTCTGAGGGGATTAGTTGTCTGGGCATAAGCTGTTGCAGTGACTGCAGCCCTCTCGTTTAAACGCAGGCCAGTTGCATTGATGACTTTCTTTTTAAAAGTTATTTTAAGCTATTGAAATGTCATGAGTTCTTTTACCACCAAAGTACAGCGGGTCTGAAATATCACTGAGCAAAACACCACTCATGTCAGCAATATCAGTAATTGGCCAGACTACCCTGGGCATTGCTCATGGGAGACCCATGAATACATCAGCAAGTCCCAAAGGGAGAAGAGCCTCTACTGTGAGAATCCACCAGCTACATGAACCAGAGCATGAACATTAATTCCGTTATCCTAAAACAACAAGTACGATATACAAAAGAAATTATATATGTTTATGTAATATTTCTCTTGCAACGTGCAATATTTCTGGTACCATATTGCTATGTGCAACATTTGCCATTTTTCTAATGCATCAATACTCTGCTTCATTTAATGTCTGCTGCCACCAGGGGCCTGAAGCTTCTCCAGTATGTATCAACATGCATACAAATATACAAGCTGTATATACTGTATATAGCATCTCAGTGAGTAAGACAACCATTCCACGCCAGTGTCTGTTAAATTCCTACAATAGCTCCTCATTCTGATTTATGAAGTACTGATTAGTGATTACCTGAATCACATCTTATTTAAAATTCTTATTTTAAATGAATTTTTGCTTTTCATGACAAGGACTGATGGTAATTTAAGAAATCACATTGGTTGAAAAATATTTTAATATATCTTAATTTTATAACATTTTGGGAGTGTAAACAGGAGGCGGCCATTTTTGGCCACGAGGACGCTGAGTGTGTTTTTTTTAAACTTTGCTTTCCCTGAAAAAATAAACAATGCATAATAATCAGTGTTGTTGTTAATCAGTTCCAGATCTCAGACTGGACTATTAGTAACACAAGAAAACCCAGCAGCATTGAGAATATAGAACATTTACACTTTTGAGGTTGTTTTCTAACAAGTGCATAGTGCAAACAAACTGGTATTTGAAGGATTAAAAAATAAAAAAAGAATGGAAATGTTATACTTATGTCAAGTACTGATGTTAATTAAAGACATAATGCAGTAAAAATAGCAAAAAAGCATAAATATAATAAAACTCACAGACTTAATCTGTTGGTGGCCATTTTTGGCCACGAGGACGTTGAAAGGGAAGCAAAAACGAGGAGGACCAGAGGGTTAACGAAGAAAATTAGAATCAGCACTCTCCTTTCGTAATGTGACCAGCTGGACGGCAAACACAACTGGAACTATGTCAAAGTTAATTATTGCAACTTTTATTTAAGAGAGAACAAGAGGTTTGTTTTCTTTGAATTATTCAGCTCTATAAACACTGCATAAATTCTCTTATTTTCTAAAATTTGGAGTAATATTGTCAGCAGTTCTTAAAAACTAAGGCAAAGCTGTTTGGTTAAATACTTGCACCTATAAAAAAAAAGACATTTTTTAAGTGGTCTCAATTCTTTCCTATTCTTTCCGGCAAACTGACTTGTAGGTCATTGTGTGTAATAAGTGACTGAATTACTATTATTTACTTTTTTTGTATTAAATTCGCTTCTATGGATTAGTTCGCATTGAAAGCTTCACACTTCACCTCTGAAATCCCGCAGTAGAGTGGCTTTTTCAAAATCCCTCTCAGTGCTGCCATCTAGTGGCTCCTTAAGTAACACATCATTCCCGGATGACCAGTAACAAACTTGTCATTTTGAATAGTTTATTGATTTATAAAAACATGGATATTGCCATTTCAGGCAGTTTATATGCTAATTATAATTAATCATACTGAATAACAACAACAACAATAATAATAATATTAATAATAATAATAATAATAATAATAATAATAATAATAATAATAATAATGAAAATACAGTGCAATAGACGCATGTTCTAAAATAATTGTTTTTGTAATAATATGATGATAAAATATTTATTTATTTTTGTTATTACTTACGTGTTCATGAACTAGCTATGTCACACTGTCTAGGTCAGCACTGTGTTGTACTGGGTGCTCTGGACAATGTAGAGGTCAGTTTTTCTCTCTGTGGGCAAAAAAATGATAATAAAGCAATATTCTGGGTCGTATGGAGTAAAATCAGAATATGGAATAAGTCTATTTAGGTGTCCTTAACTATATTTTAAAAATCCACCATTGCTCTGACTGATCATGGATTTGATATAATTTTAAATTAAGGTCGAATTAACACCTATAATATAATGAAACCTTGACCAGCTGTGCAACACTGAAGTGTGTTCCCTTACCGCTGCTTATTCTCCTGCTTGATAATTTCACAGCTCGTTCGTGTGCAGCACTTTCTAAAATTTACTTATTTAGATTTTTTTGTCTGAGGGTATTTTAAAAGCTGCCCAGCTTTATTTGTGTTGTGCCTGAGCAGTTGCAGGCAGCGCAGCAGTGAATGGTGAATTACAGCAGTGTGGTGGGCGTTCTTTGGGAATTCCTCACAGAAGGGCTCACTGTTACCAGCTGTTACAGATGCAAGGCAACAGCCACAGAGGGAAGAGCTGCTGATTTTAGGCACATTTAATCTTTACGTTGGCACATAGAAAACAGGCACACCATATTTGCACACGGCAACTACCTAGCTTAAAGGGACAGTCTGGCACAAAAAAAAGACAATTTACACAATCTCAACCTAAATAAAGAGGGTTTGCCAATACAATACAGGGTTTGCTTCTTTAGTTTTGCAGTTACGAGGCTCAGCAGGTAATGGAAGTCTGTATATCAGACACCCCAACCTGCAAAAACTCATTTCAGGGAGGCCTGATAACGCGCATTACTGAAATCACTGTTTCAAGCAATAAAGCGGGCAACCTTGTCATAATTTTTTATGCTTACTAAACAAGGATACACTTGTGTAGTCTGAGGTGAAATGCGTTTTATGTTTTGGTTTTTTGGGGCACTCGCACCCTGCCATGGTCCGACAGCAGTTACCGTATCTTCGGTTCTCGACTCGAAAAGTTAAAAAGGGTGAAAATCCCGCCTGCACTAAAATTTGATTGGCTCATTTTCCCAAGTAAACCAATCAGGATGCTCTTTGCCTAGCACGTGCAAGTGTGCGATTCACAAACTGCTGTCTCACGTGCATACTTTTGTTTGCTTACTCTAGTTTCCGGGATATTTTATTCAGTTTGCGGGCATCAGGCAACCGGGAAACTTGGGGTATCTGGTATATGTAACATTTAGAGTTACATAAGCGGTCTAAATCATCACACACTTGTTTTTCTACTTAGCTGTGCAGCATTTTGTTTATTTTATGTAAATAACCAATTAAGCAATTTTTTATGGGTCTGATTCTAACAAGAATTAGGTGATTTTGGGATGCAGTTTGAACAATGCTAATTGCTAGCTAGCTTTCATAGCATCTATTACATCTACTTTATCCTTATGGATCCAGTGTAAATGTAATTAGGGTAGCTTGAATATGAAATATGTGTTGGCTGACTGACTACCCTCAACGGTGAAATTGTTTTTACCTAACATATAATTTTTTTTTTTTTTTACCTTGTACACTGATTCCTTGAAACGCCATCTGTTTTTTTTTTAACTTTGTGCCTGTGCATCAAGGTTGGGGGGAAATTCCTTTCCAAGCCCAGCACCTCACCCATAACACTAAAAATGCTGAGGATCATAGACATTAATTCTGCTGGAATATTAGGCACATGTCCCTCCACATTCTGCAGTGCCCCGCACCTTGTACATAAACACCCTCAGCTCTCCGGTCTCCAGAGTCGGGTATGCGTCTTGTGTCCACCTGTCCACTGTGCTGTTTTCCATATTTGTATTAGGTTTGTTTCTGTATTTCATGGGATGAAACCTCAAATATGTATTAAATATTCACTATATGTGCAAAAGTAGTGTGACACCTGTTTTTCAGGGTTTGGGCTAGGTCTTTTACCTCCAGTGAAGGGCAATCTTGATGCTTCAGCAGACCAAGACATTTTGGATAACACCATGCTTCCAACTTTATGAACACATTTTGGGGAAGAGCCTTTTCTTTTCCAGCATGAAAAACAAGGTCCATAAAGACGTGGCTGGATGAGTTTGGTGTGGAAGACCTTGACTGGCCCACAAAGAGCCCTGACCTCACCCCATGCAACACCTTTGGGATGAATTGGAAACGAGATTGTGAGCCAGGCCTTCTCGTCCAACATCAGTGGCTGACCTCTTAAATGCTCTACAGAATGAATGGGCACAAATTCCAACATAAAATTCAAAATCTTGTTGAAAGTTTTCCAAGAAGAGTGGAAGTGTGTAATTCTGTGTAATTGAATGCAATTTCATTCAAAACTTTGTTGGCGTAAAAGTCAGGCGTCCCAATACTTTTGTCCACCTAGTGTATTGCAACACAGCCAACACAATGTCTTTCCGTTTACTTACTTTGATGTAATAATTTGTGCAAATTTCTGTGCATCACTTTTTTCAGAGGCAGTGGCCTGAGGGAAAATGCAAGGTCAGGGCTTGAGACTGGGGTTTTGCTGTGCAGAGGGTGAACCCTGTGTGTGTGTGTTTTTTGGGGGGGGGAGTGGCCCACAAGTCACGCCTAACTGAACCCACATGGAGGATATAAGGAGCGGGAGGCAGCATTTCTTCTGCATTACTGCCCTCAGCGACTCGAGTTCCAATGCAAATATTCTCCAGAGGTGGTCGAGCAGGGCAGTGAAACAAACCTGAAATATTCCTGCTCGAGCTGGGCTGCAAACTTCTGTGCAAGACCCACATTCTGTCCTGGGGGAGGTACCCCAATCCACGCGTGCCTCCAGAAACACCAACAGAAGGTCAGTCTGAGTTACATCTCGATTTTGTCACCAGAGAGTTTCCTATAATAGAATTCCTTTATTTCTTACCTTAATTCTTTTTTTTTCATGTTTCATTAGCTTTTGGAATACTGATACTGATTTTCAAGATACGTGCAAGGGATGTTTGGCTTATTGGATTCTTCAAAATGTTCTCCTGTGTTTTAAATCCAACCTTTTGCATTTTATGTGAGGCACAAACTTATGAAATATTGCACATGTGTGACAAACTAGTCTAGCTCCAGCTTCCCTGCTGCACAAGTGCTGACAGTGCAGTTCACAGGGAGTGGAGGAAGTTGCATGAGACCAGAGAACCCAACTGATTCCATTTGCATCAATCAGTACCATTTGTATAAGACAACAGCTAATTTGTATGCCGCCTAAAACGAATTGTGTAACACCAAAACTTAACTGTATCAATTGTTTGAAAGCATCATTCATTTGCATTTAACCCAAATGAGACCAGATCTTAGGTGTGTAAGATCAGAAACTAATTTGCACATGACCATAGCCATGAAAGTATGTAACACCACGCCTAACTGCATGAAGCTAAAACCTAAGTGCATAAAACCAAAACACAAATGAATCAAACAAAACTCAACTGCATGTAACTCAAACCAAGTTGCACGCGACTGAGGACATGAATCCTACTCTCAGTTATACTGAGCCAAAAACTAGCTGCATTAATTAAAATTGTATACAATCAAAATGCAATTGCAAACCAGAATAATTGCATGAGGCTAGAACCCAGCAACAGGTACGGAGAACCCATCTGCAAATGACCACAACCTAAGTATGTAACACCAAGCTTAACTGCATGAAGCTAAAACCTAATTGTCTAAGTCCAATACAACTGCATGTAACCAGAGCCTGGTTGAATGAGACCAAAACCCAACCACATGACACCAAACCGAGGAAGAGGTTTCACATGCTTATAACCGTACAACATGTCTTAAAAACGTCGTAGCCTCTTGCAATTTAAAAGGATTCTCTTTATTCTGCTTTGTTTTCTTTTTTTTCCCGTTCTTTGCAGGCTGAACTAAGATTGTAACTATTGTGTGAGCTGTGGGAACATGAAGCGTCCTCCCGTGCCCTGGCTCTGCCGCGCTCTGCTGCTGCTGTCTGCCCGAGCTGTGGCTGCCATGGTGATTCCCAATGGGACGCAGGTGGAGGAAATGTTGCAAAGGTACATCGAGAAGGAGGAGTCGTGGTGGGAGGCGAGACCAAGGGGCCGAAGGGCAATTTCAGCGAGTGACATGCAGCTAATCCTGGACCTGCATAACAAACTGAGGGGGCAGGTGTATCCCCAAGCCTCTAACATGGAGTACATGGTGAGAGAACACACAAACATTTTACAGGCATGGCAGCTAATGTTGCAATACATTTAGTTTTTGATGTGGTTTAGGCTTCCATGTTTTGCTACACGATGCATGCAATATCTGGAAGAAATATAATATCATATTAAGCTTCTCAGACCTGCCGTTCCGATCAAATATTGGTCAAATATTAGGCTAGGAAGCAAGATGCTGGGCTAACTAGTAAGAGTAAATTAAGTTCAATACATTGGTACAGTTTAGAATTGTTTTCCTAAACATTGGAAGAGAATGGAAACATGTTTGTGATAAATAGGCAAAAACAATACATCAAGTTTTTTTACATATAAAAATTACATGTGAATATTTTTTGGGCCAAAAACTAAGTATATGTGTTGCATATTATCATAACTGAATGCAATGGCCTAAAATGAATGCAGCTAGCTTCAGATGAATGCATCCCAACTCACCCCTAGTCTCTAATGAAACCAAACGTCATCTTCATCCCTTAAAATTAAAAAATCTATTTTTGTTACTCTTAAGCGTGATGGATGTAAATAACCTCTGTTCTGATTTGCTGGCCTCTACTGAAACTCATTCAGACAGCAGTCTGAGCTAATACACTTTGCCCTGAATGGGTTGGTTTATGTTATTGACCATATTAGATCAGATGGTGTGAAGGTAAATACTGAAGTTTTTTCATATCACAAAACAATGCATACAAAACAGACTGTTGTTGCAGTTTCCATGATATATTCTCTGCAGGGACTAAAGAGTAAAGGGGGTTTACATACAGTATCAAATGTTTTATGATAAAATAACATAACATAAAATACATCATTATCATTAAATACATGGAATGTTTTATTATTAAAAATTTGTTGTTTAAGCATGTGGATATGTGTTCACATACTTTTTGGCGTGTATTACTTGATTGCAGCAGATTCACTGCAAACCAGTGCTTAAAGTTCAACAGTATGTCACCCAACTGGCCCCTTCAAGAAATTTAAGGACTTAAAAGCAAGTCTCAAATGTTTAATACATCACTTTAGACTTCCCAACAGAGATGGTTATGGGAGACCGTGGATTTTGCAGTTTTGACGACATCACCATCTCTTTATAACAAGGGTCTCAACACAGTTTTGTTCAAAAAGTGGCGACCATGGGTGAGGGGATGTGGTGGTCATAACTGTTGACCGGGGTAGCAGTGGTCATAGATATTGACCAAGTTGGGGGTGGCACCAGGAAGGGTCGTTTCACAAACTGGTGATAACAAAATTGACCAGTCTTTCAAAAAACCACAGGCCCTGTATAAAAGTGGTGAGGACATGTCCTCAGCACCCCCCGGTGTAAATGATGTCAATGCCTCAGCCTCTATCAGACTTGGAGCTCACAGGTCAACAGTTGGAGCCAGCTGAGTGAGTGAAAGGCAGCATTGTTAATGCTCAGTAAATCTCTGCCCAGTGTATGCATGCAGCCTACACCTGTCCAGATCAGTGCGGGGGCTCCACACTGGGATAGCAGAGGTGCAAAAAAATACATCTTGAACGACAGACTACCAGTTTGTTCAAGATGTGGTCTACTGCAAACAGTGTGGGTCAGCTGGGGGGCCAATAACAAACACACATGCACACAAATACACACACATACACACACACACACACACACACGCACGCAACACCACACATACACATGCAAACACACAAACTTTGACCGCCCTTGCCAGCTTGCTGTTGCTGGCCTCCAGCCAGAGGTTTTCTTTCTTGTCAAGCACCAAATATCACATACTAGTACTTGGAACTCCCCTTTACACTCTTCTGTCATTAATGTTTTGCAGCATGCTGGCCACAGTGGAGCTGAACATGGGCTCTTGAAATAGAATGCACGGGAGATGGTCACCCAGGAGTATATTTTGAAAGAAATGTAGAGAGGTGAGGTGCTGTGGCTGTTGCCAATCGTTCCCAAAGTACAGTCAAGCGTAATGAGGCCTTCCAGCTGAGCTGTAATGTGTTATAGTAACAGTGTTTCTGACACAGGTTTTTTTTGTTGTTGAGTATTTGAGAGTTCAGACCGAATGTTCACCAGCCATATCCTCTGCAATACAGCAAAAGCAGTGGTTAGGGCAAAAATATAAATATTTACACATTTTCTCCTTATCCTTTAATGTAGCTGATAAACCAAGATGTTTTCAAGATCTGATGTTTGCTTTTTAGTTTTATGTTGGAGGTAAAAGGCTCATGCAGCACATAATAAAACCTTCTTGAATTTAACCTGAATATGACTGGCTTTGCAGTTTATGGAGGTAAACATTTACTTAAGCTTGAATTACTTGCATTACCATAGTTACTGACCAAATATCACCTAAAAGAAATGGAAATCGGATGTTTGATTTTATAAAACAAACAGCTTGATGGAACGAGTTTGATCAAATGAATTCGATCTTCCAATCACAAATGGCAACACAAGGGATGAAAACCATTTAAATGTCATAAGTAGTCTTGAGTCTTTTTCAAGTCATATGACTCAAGTCTTGTGTCTGATCTGACCCCTTATAGCCACTAATTAGTGTTTTGCATGACTAACTCATCACACTTGAGCAGGTGTCTCAAAATAGGAATTTTGCCCATAAATGTGTGATGTAAGGTTTTACTACAACATGTTAGTGTTAAAAAATTAGAACTTTTTGACCAAACTACCTTTTTAATGGGATGATATCAGCACAGTAGAACATTTTTATTTCATAACAATATAACGGGTCTGATGCATTTTTTTTCTTGCATGACTGAATGTTGATTTGCTTTTATAGCAAATTAGCAATTTTTGCACCGATTCAGGTTCAGAAACATGACATCTGATGTCATGACAGTCCTATAAACCGAAGACATTTGGACAAGTGGCTTTTTGGTAAACCCCGGTTTGGCCACCTACTGTTGAAAATGATGTTGAACATTTGACCTCCATGCTGCTTAGCTAGAAGTGAAGAAGATGTGGGCGGCAGAGAGGAATGCATACTTGTGCTTTTTCGGTAAATGACCACATCACAGCTATAGGAAACACTAAAACCTACTCACTTACAGGCCATTTTATCAGAAACCCCTTGCTTTTGGCTCCACCTTGCAGGCTTACAGTTTGTGTTTGCCCTCCTTAAGCCCTTCATCAGCGGTCAGTGTTTGACCACAGAGCCACTCTAGGCTGGATATTTTAGGGTGGTGGACAACTCTCAACCAAGCAGTGATGTTTAGGAGTCTAAAATCCCTTACAAAAAGCAGTGCCTCATACCAGCATCACACACTGCACCCTCCCTCTATCCCTCTTGATTCCCTCTTGCCTTGCTGAGAATGGTCCAACACCCAAATAAAATACAGTGGTCCTGTGGTCAGAAACTGACCAGTGATGGATGGGTTAGAGTTTGTAACTGAACACCTATGATGCAGCCCACATTAAGGTAGCACTCAAATAGTAACTTGTGGAAGTACTAGGAAGGAGATTTTATGAAACATCTTATGACTGGCATATTACTGGCACATTAAACCATTGATACACCCCCTTCACCTGTGCACTCCATCTTTCTGGATGAAGCTCCATGATGACCAATCAGGTGGGTCATATGTGGCAAAGTTTCTATTTGTGTGATGCCCACAATGACAAACATAATTCAAGTGTTACTGTTCTTGCCACATGACAGAATGATTACATACATCCTAGTGAACCCAGGGGTGAAATAATAATGATGATCGCACGATGCTGAAAGTGAGCATTATGTTAAAATCCATCAAAATCGTAATGGTCAAATAACAAAAAAAATTTAATTAAAGACTGTTTTACGACTTAAACATAAATTTTCAAAGTGGGGTCCAGCCCAAAAGGAATCATTGACTTAATGTAACACGGGCAGTAGTTACCTGCATGGTTGTTGATAGGAGAGCCTGCAGTGACAGGAAAAGGCCAAATATGGCCAAAAGATCCAAAACAAAAGTAAAGTAAAGCATTTTCTTAAAATGAACATCAAAAAGCATGACTTTCCTTGCCTGATGCTACCATAAAAGAGCTGAAAAGAAAACATTCTTCTGGAAATTCTAAACAAAGAGAACTGATAAAAAGCATGGAATTATGTTCTCTATGGGTTTAAAGAGTAGTACCGGACTGCTTTTGGAAACAGAACAGTTTAGGCAAAAACTCTGCATAAATTTTTAAACAAGTGGCCAATATTTGGCTAGAGATGTAATATAACACATATTATATGATCACAGACTCCACCCTAAGCAGCATCTTTACAGTACCCATACAATTGTTATTTAATTATTTTTAGATGATGAGGTTGAACAGTGTGGGGGTACTTTCTGCAGCCACTAAGTAGCTTTATTTTCTGGGTCCTTATCCATAATAAACCTGTTTATGCACTTTTTTTTGTATTCACACAAACAAAATTCTTAGCTTGAGAATGGCTTCGTCTGCCAAATCTAGGGCTTTGAAAAACACAGTTGATTGTATTTTATTGAAAGTTCCCTCTCTATTCAAGGTCGGTGGCACCCCCAACCACAATATACGGCGCACACAACAGCATGGCAACAGAACAGAGCTCTGTTTTGCCGTAGTCTCGCTGGAGTCGGTCCCTATCTACTGTAGAAAAATAGCTTTTAAAAACTCTGAGCAGTCTCTTTCTTTCTTTTCTCTTTCTCTCTTTAGTCTCTTTTTTAAGCTGAAGCCATCTGTGGTCTGCTGGGTCTAATCACAGTTCTGTGTTTAATCTGTCCATCTTTGGAACCCCATTGCTGCGTGTACCCACCCCCCCACCCCCCGCGCCGTCTTCAGTGCAATTGCTCTGAACAGGAAGCTGAGCAGGTCACAGAGGATTCATATTTCAGCTAGATTGCACCCAAAAGGCTAGCGTAACTGCTAATGAGGCGTACCATGAAGTACACATTGTGAAAAGCCCTGTGCTGTCTTTGTGCCCAGAGTTCGGACAGTGTCATAAAGCAGTAATTCACTGTGTGCTACCCCTCCTTTTCTTCAATCAGAGCAATGCCCCCAAGCATGGCCATCTGTACATAGTGGTATCGTGTGTTAAGGATGTCCTAGCAGGATAGTGGAATTGGACACATTGAAATTGGGAAGAAAAATGGCCACAAAATGGTTACATAAGTTAAGAATATCATAATTAATATGTACATTTATTACATTCACAGCATTAGCAGACACTTTTATCCAACGCGACTTCCATTCCCTAACTACAGGGGGTAGTCTCCCTGGAGAAACTTGGGGTTAAGGGTCTTGCTCAGGAAGGCAGTTGTGGTATGCGGAATGTAGGATTCAAACACATGACCTCCTGGTGCAGGAGCGAGAATCCTACCCACTTGGCCACCACAACCCCATAATTATTGTAGCCTTTTAGGCTGTGATGCCATTTAAACTGTTGAATTTTTACTTCTTTCAGAAAGCTGTGTGTGAAGGCTAGCTGATATTTTCACCTGTATATTAAGTAAAACTGTGTGAGATGTATATGAATTAACGTGGGCGAAAGCTGTGATTTGATGAGCTACCAAAATTTCAGTCAAAGTAGTTGCCACAGATCCAATACAACTTAAAGGTTTCCAGTGGTAGTGTCAGTAACACTACTAACACTAGACACTGGAATATTCTTAGCTGCTTCCTCTGAGTCACGTGATGTCAGACAACCCATCTATTTGAACTGCTGCCAGTTCTAACAGGTGCTAGTGCTGGTTAGCATTACATCGAATAAATGGGAGAGAGGGAGGCCATCCTATCCACCCAGAAAAGCTAATTGTGGCTGTGGCACAAATATGGAGTGAACACCACTCAGCTCTTTGGGAGCAGTATCTCAGAACAAGATTTTCAGTGAAATTTAGAACAAATTAATTGCAGAAGCAAGTTATACAAAAGTATAATACAAATAAAAGGTATTGGTACAGCTCTTCACATTTACAGGCAATTTCTAAGCACCTAAAAAGATTGTTTTGCTATTCGCTTACATGAGCAACGACTGACCAAATTAGCACTTTTTCATCCCTAGACATACGTGATCATATTTGTGTACATCAGAGAAGTTACAGCTTCGGGAAACAGCTTAGCCAATCGGGTTTTAGGACCACAATTGCCCAATCAGAACAAAGGCCTGGTTTGGGGATCCTTCTCTAAAATGAATCTGACTCAATGAATTCAGTTTGGTAGACATGTTTAGTGTGTCAGTATTTTTGTCTGTAATTGTGTTTGTTTCTTCAACACCATTGGAGAGAAGTGTACGCTAAGCCGGGGTAGATCAACTGTAGGCCGAAGCCAAAAGTACTCTCGACTGTTTCTCTTATTTCTATCAGGAACTGGTTTAATGTAACATGATTTACTGGAATAGGTAAACCTTTTGGGATTTAAAGAATGACTCTTGTTTATACTTGAAACACATGCGAATGCCATACATTCACACATGGAATACATTAGCAGCTAAAGGGAGCTTGAAGTATATCAGTAATTTTCAATTAGCCCTGATCTGCACTGAGCGCAGGTCCCGCAAAGAGGTATGCTTCAACTGCCGTTTAACCAAGATCAGCAGCCGCTCAGGGATAGTTGACTTCTTTGTCCAAAGCCAGTGATGCAGGAACACATTATAGTTTTTAAACTGCTGCTGACCCATGTTCAGATCCCTATCAGAGCATTGCAGTGACCAAACAACCATGAAGTGACGTACAGCGAGCATGCTCAAGAAATTACAACAATTCAACCAAAGTGTTGGCAACTGTAATTTGTAGGAGGATGTTTCTGCAGGATAAATGTTATTTAAAGTTGAGCTTCTGTAAGTAAATTATGTTTATGGTGTGCTAGTTTATAAAGGTCTATTCCATCAATTAAAAAAAATTCATAATCAATCATCAAACAAATTGGTGGTGATGGGAAGAAGGGGTTTTGATGTCTGACACAAACACTGCCACTTATTTGCTCCCCAAAATCTTCTGAGAACTTTCCGTTTTTATATGTAATGCTGATAATGATACACTCACAGAAAGATTTGGCTTATTTCAATTTCACATACAATTTATATCCATTTGAATTACTTATATTTAACAGAAACAGGCCAATAAATTTGTGCTGCATATTTGTCAGTCACATGCAAATGAAACAATTAATCATGAGATTTATGTAATAATACCAATAAACCCAATGTGATTTGAATAAACAATGGCAGATGTATCTATCTTTATATAAACCTGAGGTAACAATCTCATATATTTTAACAAAATGAATCTTGCTTGATACAAAGCTCGTCATATTTAAATCAGTTTAAACTCATTCAGTTTCATTGTTTTCACAATCAACATATTTACGCTGATTTTAGGGACTTTGAATAAAGAATTCTAAACATTTATTTATTTAAATAAAATTAAATAGATGCAAATACCTAAAAATAAACTATGCCATGATCAATTTTTCTGAGAGTACAATACAACTGAAAGGATGCCCCTTCCCTTGGAGACTATTTAAACTGAGTGTACCTTTTTGGTGAAAATGGATTCTTAATTTTCTCTAAGCAGTCATAAAAGAATTAGGCAGCATATTTGTTGCCATTCTGTGTTAAAAAAGAACTATTTGTGAGGCTTTCAGAGATCATGTATGCTGCAGACATCTGGTTCCCATCTTCACTGGTATTATTTCTTGAAATAAGCCAAATAAGCAAAAATATCTACATTAGCAACAGTAAGAGATACATCTAATAATTTGTCTACGTGCAATGAGCTTTGCAGCTGCTAAGAGTTTTTGTAATAGTGTACACTAGACATCTAGAGCTTTTGCTTATATTTTGCTTGTTCTAAGACAAAG
>JBBMFX010337938.1:0-18619 GCA_037832545.1 Rhabdalestes septentrionalis
GATGCACAAAACAGAGCAGTCAATAAGAACAAAGCTCATTACAATTTTCTAATTGTAAGAGATCAAAAAAAGAAACAAAAATTATACATATTTTGGTACAAAGACCTACATCAATCTTGCAATAAAAATGTATTTAATACTGCATGTTATTGGTGTAAATAAATTAGTTTTTTTTAATAGATTAGGTTTTAGTGTAGTGGTACACAGGCTACAGTGGGCGTGAATCCTGGTAGCTCTGTTTACCTGGGCAGGATTCCTGCCCTAGCCAAGCTTGTGCTGTGCTGTGTGTAACCTTTTACATGCCACTGCTGTTCAAAGCTCTTCTAAAATAAAGCTGTGGAGATCCCCTCCATTGAGTTTCACAGCTCTCGTGCCTGCTAAAACACATCACAGGTGTCATTTTCCTATCAGTGACGCTCAAACCGAATCACTAGGCTGCATCACCTGTACCAGAAAACATAACACATCACTGGCCAGTTTGTTAAAAACACTGTGGGCTCCCAGCCACTGGTCAAATACCAACTTGGTGTCTCCACTCAGTGACCACTTTATTAGAGATACCAACCTTATGCTTTGTCTTACTGGGCACCGTATTCAGAAAACCTACCTTCACTTTTACTCACCGGCCACTTTATCAGAAACATCAATTACTCAATGATCGCCTTATTAGAAACACTTCATGTTTACTTCAACTTCCACACACTGGTCGATTTATTAGAAACACTTTGTATTTACTTCCACTTAAAGCATCCAGCAAACAACACACATCACCTTCGTTGTTTTTTTTGTCCCAGCAGTGATGCTAAAACTGAATCACTGGGCTGCAACACCTGTAGCGGTAAAGATGACACATCTCCCAGTCCGCTGTGTTCCCATAAACAACAGGCCAAATGTTTCTGCAGGGCGTTTTTGCATGGGAGATAAAACGAAGATTTATTCCCTGAGGCGATAGACGGCTGTGGGCTGATGTTTTTTTTACTCAGACCCGTTGGGCGCAGAAGAAAGCAGGTTTCCTCTTCTGGTTAGGACACATCAGCTCTGGCTGAAGGGGGAGGAGAGCTGGGGCTGACATTCAGGCAGACGCTTGCAAGTGAAAGTCCCTTGGCTGCGTATGGAGATGGCATCGGTGGAGTAGCATTATTACAGCAGAAAGGGAACGAGACCCTGTCACAGCCACTCATGAAGGAGACAGGGCAGCAGCCAACACTTCTTTATTTCTCCTAGGGCCCTTTGCTTTGTTGAAGGTGATCCGCCTCCAAACCGCAAGCCGGGCAGGTCATCTCGAGACTGCAAGTGGTTTCAGAGCTCTGGAGTTCAAATTAACTGCAGAGCTGAGTAAATGATGAATAAATCCATGCTGGCATGGCCATTTTAATAGAAACACCTATGCTGCTTTCACTCATTGGCCACTTTATTAGAATCATCATGCTTTGTGATGTCATATATACACAAATATACTCATTGTGAACACACATAAACATACTTATCACAGTTTACATTACATTCTGCTGTGACAGTGCAAATTTCGCACTTGTTAAACTTACAAAGGTTTATCTTTTATAAATTACAGTAACTTTGGTTCTACGTGACACAGGAACAACAAACAAAGCTCAGCATGGTGTCTGACACTTCGAGCACCAAAACACAATGGGGGAACTTCCATATAAGGAGCTGTTTTGCTGTCTGATGACAATTTGCCATATGTTGCACTTGTGGCACGTATCTGTACCGCTTGTGTCCTGAGGATTAACCAGGAAACAAACATTTGCATCGCTGTGCGAGCTGTCAGTTTTCATCAACTTCAAACCTAGCTGGTCCATAGCAGAGCTACTGGCATGTGTGGTGCTGAATGTAAGAGTGCAGCACAGTGAAGCTGGGGAAGCTTTTTACATACATCATCATCACTGCTGTGTTGAGAATGGTCCACCATACCAAAAGATACAGCCAGGAGTTCTTCTGTGGTAAGAAATGGCCATTAATGAAGGTCCAGGGGAGCCAAAACAAAACATCAACAGATAAGCTACAATCCTCCAAGAAATGTCTTCTGAAAAGATGTGGTCTCAGCTGATCACACATTTTTGACATTATTATTTTGCCAAGACTGAGCACACACATACAAATTCCATATTTGGTTGATTGTAACAGGAATCAGACATCTCAAACATCAAACATCCTGGATACTAGTGATGCTCCGATCAGGATTTTTGTCACCGATACCAAGTACCAATTTTTTGTCTGAGTGATCGGCCGATACCGATGCCGATTATGATCCTTCAAGTTGATATAACTGATATGTAAGCTCCCTGATCACCATTCACTTTTTTCTGATAAAGTAATACTAGAAATGTTTACTTTGTAATATGTGTGAGAGTGTGTAAGTTCTCTCCTGATGTGTGTGTGTGTGTGCGTGAGAGTTTTCTCTTGTTGTGTGTGTGCGCAAGTTCTTTCCTGTTGTGTGTGTATGTATGTGTGTGTGCGTGTGAGAGTTCTCTCGTTTTGTGTGTGTGTATGCGAGTTCTGTCCTGTTCTGTGTGTGCGTGAGATTTCTCTCGTGTTGTGTGTGTGTGCATGAGAGAGTTCTCTCGTGTTGTGTGTGCGTGCGCGCAAGAGAGTTCTATCGTGTTGTGTGTGTGCGTGAGAGAGTTATCTCGTGTTGTGAGTGTGCATGCGTGCGCGAGAGCTCTCTCATGTTGTGTGTGTGTGTGCGTGTGCAAGAGAGTTCTTTCATGTTTTGTGTGTGTACGTGCGTGAGAGAGTTCTCTCATGTTGTGTGTTTGCTTACACGAGAGAGTTCTCTCATTTTGTATGTGTGTGCGAGTTATCTCGTGTTGTGTGTGTGTGTGTGTGCGAGTTCTGTCCTGTTCTGTGTGTGCATGAGTTATTTCCTGTTGTGTGTGTGTGTGTGTGTCAGCGCATGCAAGAGTTCTCTCGTTTTGTGTGTGTGTGTGCTTGAGATTTCTCTCGTGTTGTGTGTGTGTGCACTCGAGAGTTCTCTTGTGTTGTGTTTGTGCATGCGCGCAAGAGAGTTCTATCGTGTGTGTGTGCCAGAGAGTTCTCTCGTATTGTGTGTGTGTGCTGGCGCGAGAGAGTTATCTCGTGTTGTATGTGTGTGCATGTATGCGTGCGCGAGAGCTCTCTCATGTTGTGTGTGTGCGTGCTCAAGAGAGTTCTCTCGTGGTGTGTCTGAGTGCGCGAGAGAGTTATTTCGTGTTGTGTGTGTGTGCGTGCGCGAGAGAGTTCTCTCGTGTTGTGTGTGTGTGTGTGCGCGAGAGAGTTCTCTCGTTTTGTGTGTGTGTGCGTTTGCGAGAGAGTTCTTTCATGTTTTGTGTGTGTACGTGCGCGAGAGAGTTCTCTCATGTTGTGTGTGTGTGTGTGCGTGTGCGAGAGAGTTCTCTCATTTTGTATGTGTGTGCGAGTTATCTCGTGTTGTGTGTGTGTGTGTGTGTGTGTGTGTGTGTGTGTGCGAGTTTCGTCATACTGCAGTCTTTTCTAATTAGGTGATAAAGTACCGGGTCCGGTACCCGTCCCTAGTCCCCATGCATTGACGTCATGAATTGTGATCGGTTCCTAAGATCGGCCTAGTTTAACGAGTACCGATCGAGTCATAAAGTGTGATTATCCCCTGATACCGATCGTCCGCCAAACGATCGGAGCATCACTACTGGATACATTATAAGAAGCCATTTGTAGCTCCTCTGTTCCACAGTGTCAGGTAAAGAGAGCCTCTGTAGTCAGAAACTGACCATTAATGAAGGCCTAGAGGAAAGCTTATGTATTGAACTGGAACTACTATTTAAACGAATAGCAAGGCCTTGTGGAAAGCGGTGGTCTCGGCTGGTCACATATTTTGGACACTTTATCAGAAACCCTTTGTAGATCCACCTTGCTGGTACATAGAGAGAGTAGCTCAGCTGTTGATGCTGTTTCTGCCTCCTGTAGACAGTCATTAAGGGTCCATTTCTGACCTCAGGCCTGATATTGTGGTGCATTGGCTCTCTTGGTTGGATGTGGTGGTGTGATGGACCACTCTAAACCTAGCAGTGATGCTGATGTGTGCCATAATTTGAAAACAGCAGGGTGAGTCTACAATAGGGTTCTGGTAAAGTGTCCAGGATGTTTGACCAGTGAAACCACAGCGTTTATTAGGGCCTATGAGGCCTGTGAGTTAAAAAGGAGATTTCAGGGGTCATTAGTTAACTCCAGGTTTAGCTTTAGGTCTGAAGGTTGATGGTTCATTGCAGTTAAATGTGACTGTGCATTAACCTGGCTTTGGTCTTTCAACTAATAGGCAGGCCCTGTGAAACACTCCCCAGTGTTTGCTCAAGCTTACTAAACATATCACACATTGACATATGTTTGCTCTCCACCGGAGATGCCTCATTTCCCTGGTGATATCAGTGTCCTGTGACAGGACAATTTCAGAAATCGATACCCAGCTCCGCAGCAGTGCAAACCCAAGAGCTTCTATTTTGAACTATTTTTGGATTTTTAATAGAAAACAATGTTTCAAACTCTGAACTCCTATTATTTTAACAGGCTCATATCCCGCACTCCCTTTTGAGTGGGTTTATAAGGGTAAAACTGCTATAATTCATATTTATGTGAGCATTTTTCCCCACTTGTAGGAATAAAAAAGGTTTATAATATCTTATCTTATTATCTTATTTGTCAAACTCCCTTTTTCTATTGTTACCCTGGCTTTGAAGGGCCTATGTCCATCATTCTCTAGATTTTTTTTCTTTTTTTTCACACAACATCACAAACATGACTCCAAATGTGATTTTTGTAAAACAAACTAGATAAAATGTGAACGGTTTTAAAGGGAATACAGCTGTTATATATGTATATACATATATACTTAATATACTAGTTAACTAATATAATCTGCTGTTTCGGAAAAGTAAAATATATATGTAATTTCTCTGGTTTTTGTGATGTCACAAAAGCAGTTACTTCAAAATAGAATTTACCGTTTAGTTTTCATATACACACACTGTACAGACTGAAAAACGAGGGGGTGTTTTGTAAGTTGTGTAATAATGGTATGCATTTCTATGTTATGAACACTTTAAGTCTCGGCTGCTGGAGATGGATGTAGCAGCCAGGCGGCTGAAATATGAGCCCATATATCCATGTCTTTGGGATGCAGTGCTATAATGATGTTGTGAATCTTTACATCGGCTGTTATTGTTTCACGTTTGCCCATCCACTTTAGGCCGGCACCAGTTTTGATCAAATTCAACAGCCAACAAGAAAGCGTGTCTATGATATTGATCCATCTTTCGCTTTCTGGAGCCACGGTGAAACACTAAAGGCACCGTTTCATCCACTTTACTTTTACACTGTTTATGTGAAACCACTCCCTCTCCTCCCAGTCTTTTAGTCTTCAGCATTGCTTGAAGCCCCTAATCTGCTGAGCTGCGATTACGTCCATGAAATCACTGGAGATCATCATGAAGCGCCACAAAGTGTAACAGAATTCTCTGTTTTTTTACAAGAAACTCACAGTCTCATCAATGTTTTCTGCTTAAACACTTCTTATAATAATCCTAATTTCTCATTTTTTCTAAATCATTACCCTTTAATATTACACCTCCAGATATAACAAGCTGAATTCTACATCACCTCTGATTACAGTAATTCATTTGTATCTACAGCTGGGACTTCGGTTGGTAATCATCAGAAAAATAAATTAATGGAGGCTCAATCAACCAGATTTGAAGAAATAATTAGAACTGAACTACACGGGTTTGCCTGGTTTGAGGATGAGTTTGAAAGTTTGTGACGAAAGACAATTTTCTTATTTGTTATTTCCTTTCACACACTCACTCACTCACAAACACACACACACACACAAACAATAACACACATACACGTACAGTAATTATACAATTAGTTGTTATGTAACTATGTAACAGTAATTACGCATCAAAATGTGCCTGCAAAAGTGAATGTTTGACTTACGCACCCTAACATCTGCATGTGTTTGTGTGTGTGTGTGTGTGTGTGTGTGTGTGTGTGTGTGTGTGTGCATGCTCGTACACCTACACATACCCACATAAACATATGCAGACGTTAGCGCACCCGAGTTGAATATAGATTTTTGCAGGTACATTTTGATGCATAATTACTGTTTAATTGCATAACTTGCATAATTTATGAAGCACAACTTCATGACATTTGGTTTTATAATTTTTTTTCAATAGGGTATGTACTTATTTACATTTAACAAACATCCCATAATGTTATCTAACATTAACTTAATAATAGCAAAAAGCATTTTTGCCTGTAGAGAACAAACAAATATCAACATAATCAGAAATATGTTCTAACAGGTAGGACAAACAAACATATTTAAGTATTTTTAAAAAGTAAAGTAAAGCAGCCGGAGAGCAGCGTGTGGTGGGCAGAGGGTGGGGCAGTACCTCACTCAAGGGTACCTCAGTGTTATCACTAAGAGCCCTGGGGTTCAAACCTCCAACCTTCTGATCACAAGGGCAAATCCCTAACCACCAGGCCACCCGCTGCACGCAGAGAGTACATAAATAACACTGCATGAAAAAATACTGCGCAGTCTTGCATAGCACACCTGTTAAACGTGTTTAAGACGTGAGGGTTGGACGTGTGTCCATTTGAATTTAGACGCTAAAGTGTGTCCAAGTGCGTTCGAGCAACCCATCACACTGTCAGCACTCTGAAGTACTTCATTTCGAAGGCAGTGCTGCTTCCCAGGCCAGCCAATATCCGCCCGCTGCTCTGAAGCGGCTGAATTGTTCGGTAGGTGCTCGAGGATTAGCGGATTGTCTTCGCGTTTTTTTTTCACAACACCATGTCAAAGCAGCACGGAGGCGTTTTCCCAACACTGATTAAAATGGCTCTGGAAGCACAGAGGCGCGAGAAATGGCCCGCTCGCCTGAGACTGGGATTAGGAGCAAAATGTGCTTTTTCTCTCTCCCTCATTTGGTTGGTTAACCCAAAGTCAGTTGCCAGAACATGCCTTAATATCATTAAGCGGCATGACTGTAATCATAAAGGCTGAAAACCCGTACGGCGGATGAACGCGCTGCGTATTAGCGTGAGGGGGAGAGCGTTGAGGGGCCGGGCAGAACCGTACTGGATGCAGGTTGGATGGGATTGCCAGTGAAGCCGTTTGAATGCAATAAAGGGCTTGGCAGGACATTCCTGCACAATGATATGGATAATCTTCCATTCAACACTCAGATTATGATTGTGGAAATGAGCCCACATATTTCCCAGAGGTGCAGAAACGTGCTGGCTGAATGAACACAACTACGGCGCGAGAGCCGCTTTACTGTTGAGGCTCCTTCCCTCACACACGCATACACACTCACGCTCGTGTGTACTGGTGTGTGGGTGTATGTTTGTGTGCTCAAGATGAAAAGATGCAAGGGAAAAGTGGTCTTGACGTCTGTGCTTCTTGTACAAGACAATGACCTGAATCATTCAAATTCAAGTTCGAGTTCAGTTCATCCTTCGTCCCCAAGAGTCAATTGCTCGCATCCCACAGTAAAAAGAAAAGAAAAAAAACATACAAAATAGACAATCCTACAGAGCACAACAAGGAATAAAAGAATGTAAATAAATAAATAAAATTAATAGGTAACTAGCTCTAAATAGGGATCACTAAGTCTATCCCTCTTTTCCACTGAGTTGAGTACATGAATAGAAAGAGAGATTAAATAATTTCTAAATCTCCATTTAAAAGTCATGGCAGTTCTCTAGTGAATGGCAGATGGTGACAACATGTATTCTGCATTAAGAGGGTGAGGAGTGGCGTCTTGGTGAATAAATCTAGCTTTGTTGAGCAACTGTTAAATATTTCAGAGAGATGACTAAACTCGACTCCCGCTATCTCACTAGCCCAATTCACAAAATTATTATTTTTTTCCTCTAATAGAAAGATTACCAGACCAGCAAATAACAGGAAACGTCGGACTCTCAACGGACTCTATAGAAGCTCTGTAAAACCAAGTCAATGTTTTGTCCACCTGGAATTTAAATCGTTGTTGGCCTCTCTTACACACAAACTCAGTGTTCATGTCAAATTTCTGCCGGTTCTCTATCAAGGTACATTTTATTAAATGTTTTATGTAATTGAGTATTTGTTTGTTACTCTAATATCTGCATCCTTGTTCAGTATTCTGAAGTATTTCCTGTTTTTTGGCCACATTTGTAGTTTAAATCACAAATTAAATACTGTAAAGTTCAAATAAATACATATAAATTAATAAAACAACTTAAACTGTTTTTGTTTAGCCAGAAAACCTGCCCTCATTCAACAAAGCTAAAAGAGCAGACATGCCTTAAAACACTTATTTGGGAGCACTTAAATTATTTAACAAGACAAATCCTAAGTTTTTCCACCAATTAAGGAAAGTTAACTCCCAAAACATGAAAACATGCACACAAAATGTCCGTTCCCCATCCCCCAAAACCCCAGACCATGCTAATCCACTGTGGCTATTTGACGGACAGAGAGCTGCGGTGGTGAATAAGTCTAAAGCGGCTGTGTGTTCAGGATTTGACCTGCACGCTTGAGTTCGGCGCATAAATCCCGCTCTCAGAAATAACAGCCAGACAACAGAAGGGCCGAGAGCTTTCGACCCGCGTCAACACACCGATGTATCCGTGCCACTTCAAGGTCCGGCGTTCCATTCAGAGAGAGGTTAACGAGCTTGATCCATCTTTAATGGACAAACGTCCTGCCTCTTCAGCAGGACGATGGACGGGGTGCCCCTGCAAGCGTGAGCGAGGCGCCGCAGATTTTAATCTTTTTAGCTGCAGCTTTCTGCAGTAGCGGCTGGGATTACGGCTGTACAATGCGCCCGGCGCTGTAACGGTTTTGATGCAGCCTAAATATACGGACATTCTGATCCTCTAAGCAGTCAGAGATCACTCTCAAAAAGACAAGGTCTAGTGAGGGTCTTTAAATTCATTTAAACTATTTGAACTCACCAGCGGCCCTTTCAGATTAGCACATTTTAATACACAGTTCAATCAGCTGTGCTCTGTGAGCCACATGCATGCCTGTCATATGAACTCAAGCAGGAGTAAAATGTGCAGTAATGTTCTTGTGCATGTTCAGTTGATTGGCTTTATATTCTAGAAAAATTGGTTTAAGAAGAAAATTGATTACATATCCAGAATAAAGCCGTGCCAAAGGGCTATGTACTGGAGGAGTGTGAGCACTGGTGAGGTGGTATGTTGGCACAGATATGTTGTGTATGAAGATCCCAGTTTGCCATAAACACACATAAACCCAGGCAGGGATCATTGAATGTATTTGGGGTTCAATTTAAGTTAGAGCCAATATTTCACACATATTTCTTTATCTGCACTCTAAAACATGGTCTTGTTTGACCCTGCAGCTCTCACTCAGACCCGCAGACACTGTACACCGGGGTGAAACATAGTCGTCACTAAAATAGCCAGAGGAAAAATGTGAGGATGGAGCTCCAGCCTGAAAATGCAGGTTTGTGGTAAAATGTTTCCACATGGAGGAGAGATTCATGCACAGCTGTGCATGAGTGGCTGCGCCTGCAGAGTGTGCTGGATCTCCTGCCTCTCGCGCCGCATGTACAGAGACGCGCGAACGCTGAGAGCAAGGCCGTCCTCCACACAGCGGCTCCGCAGCTTCGCATCAACCGTTCACTTTTTTTCCCTGCTTTTGTTTCCCTGGAGTGTCACTGAGGAAGAGTTCTGTTACTGCACTCCTGCAGTCATTACTGCAACTCCCTCGTCAGAGAGAGAGACAGAGAGAGAGAGAGACAGAGACAGAGACAGAGCCATGTGCAAAGGAGCTTGTTTGTGTATACCCCAACCACACACACACACTTCATTGTGTGCATCAACCTCTGTCTATGTACAAGTGCGCTCATATTCATAGGTGCATGTATACAGTACTGTGCTGAATTCTTGAGCCTTCATATTTCTTCATATTTTGCTTCCAAAGATCCAGCCTTTCTTGTATTTTAATGTTGTTCTTGAGGAATAGTTCTCCAGGCTTCCTGAAGGACTTTCAAAGACCCTCATTTTCAGTCCAGTCCCCGAACCTGATCAGTTTCAGAGGAATGTTTTTGTTTGTTAAGACACACAGTGACCTGTGTATGAATCATTCAATCAGAACAATCTTTCTCGAGGTAAAATATAAAGAAATGAGGAGTGGCTCATAGGTTTCTAAGAGTTCAGGCAACTTACTTTATTTGGTCTCACTTGATCAAACACAAGCATCAAAAACAGAAGAAATGCAAAGAATTCTATAAAAATACACACCGGGGCTCATTAATCCCAAAAAACCAGCACTGACAACAATGACCTCAGACCTTCATGTCTATGGCAGTAATCCAGTTCTGAGTTTGATTGCCTCTCTTCCAAACTGCAGCTGTGATTCGTTCACAAGTACAAGCCAAAGGCAGGTGAATCTCTCAGTTCACAATAACACACAAATTCAAATTTCCTTACCTGCCATGCAGCTGTTGCATTCAGCAAAATAAAGAAGAATAAAATAAAGCCACAAATAAGGCCATCAATAAGGCCATGTCTGTTTCAGTCCAAAAAAAGTAGTGTGACTGACAGTGTCATCATTCATTTATGAACCAGATTTAAAAACAGCCACATTTGCCCAAAGTGCAGAAAAATATGGTCTGTAAATTCAATACACAAAAGATAATCAAATAAAAATATCTTAAAACACACAGAGCTGAAAAAACTAACAAGTAGGACTGAACACAGCCCACTTTGTGGTAACTGTGTTATTTATCTATAGTATTTATACCCAGCATTTCTGAACACAGCACTGTATTTTCATATTTAGGATTTTTTCTTGTTTATTTAGATTTTATTTAGACTTAATTTTTTATATTGTTCTTGTCTATGTGTGCCTGTACAGCCTTTACATTAGTAAGTTCCTTCGGGATCAATAAAACTGATTCTGATTGTTCTGAACTGTGTTTTGTTTATTACTGAGGACTCCAGTCTGTTCAGCTGAATGAAAAGCTCGCTAAGGCTTCATATTATGGTATTTATGGTTAAGGACACTTTGGGAATTTGATGCATTTAGACAGATTCCTCCAGTTATATAAAAATCTTCCTATTCATGTATTTCTCTTTTCTATTTCAATGGATTAAGTTCATTTTTATGACAGTGCTTTTAACCAGAGAATCGCAGAAGGCATTTGACTGCACTTCATGTTGTTAATGGTAGAGCATGTGACCAATAATCTCTACCATCCACAATATAAGGTGCAGAGAAATGCCTTTTTCGAGTGCCAATGCAATTGCAAGTTGACCAAACGAGCTGCAGCTCTATTAACAATATTATTAATATTACTACTACTATAATTATTATTAATACTACTACTGCTATCACTATTATTATTGTAAAGTTATTATTATTGTTGTTATTTGTGTTAGTACTATAAGTATAATACTGCTACTTGTAAAAATACTAATAATACTACAATAATTATAATAACACTAATAATACATCACATTTATTTATTGCCTCTCAGAGTCCCAAGGTCACTTCACTTCCGGCAGAACGGCAATAGGAAGAAAAGTAATGACTGAAAAGATGAGCTTTAAATTCAGAATTAAAGGTCAAAAAGAAAGAGGAATCACAGAGAGACTGAAGAACTGAATTCTAAATTTTGGAGGCTAGACCGCTCAAGGAGCTGTCGCCCACGGTGGATAGTCTAGAACGAGAGACAGAAGATTATTACCAGAAGAGCTGAGAGGGTGCAGGGAGGCAGATAGGAGATCACAGAGGTAGGAGGGGCTGAGATTATGCAAAGCTTTGAAGGTGAGGAGCAATCATCTGAACCTGATATGGGATATCACCTTACACAACTTATCTAACGTGTTCATGTTTTGGGAGCTCAAGTGGAAATTTGGCACATTTGCTGCAGGCTGCTGGTACACAGCGAATTGCTGTGATCATGGAAAATAGTGCAGTTATTTGAGATTGAACACTTCTCAACCAGTCCGTTGTAACCAACCATCATGTAAATATTGGTATAAAAATGGTTTATTGGGTTCTAGTGCAAACTCTTAGAAGTTACAGAAATCCCTAACTAACTAAGGCCTGATGCAAAATGCTTAAAATTCTCAAGCAGTTACTATGGCAAATGTAGTGGTTGCTAGGGAGTTACTGTGATTTTCTAGGTGGTAGCTAGGATGAAACTATGGTATATCAGACAGGTGCTAAGTTGTTATTATTAAATTGTTGTTTCTGATGGTTGATAGAGTTTTACTCAGTGGTTAAAATGGTATTTCAGTAGGTTGTCAGGGTGCTGTTATGTATTTCTGACGGCAGCTAAGATGTTGCTAGGAGGTTGTTATGCCACATTTGATGGTTGTTAGAGTGTTGCTAAGTGTTAGCTAGTGTGATCCAGTTGTTTATTAGGGTGTTAGACTATTCACTATTGTATTACAGATGGTTACTGAGGTGTTGCCTGCTGGACGGTTGTCCAGATAGTTGCTAAGTGATTACTCACATATTGTAAATGGCTGCTGGCTGGTTGTTGTGGCATCTTTGATGGTCACTAGTGCGTTAGGTGTTAGCCATGGTATTTCAGTTGGTTGCTAGGGAGTTAGACAGTTGCTATTTGGTATTTAATGTAGTTGGTAGGGTGTTGCTAGTGGAAATGAGTAGAAGAATTCTGTGGAAAGTGCAGACCACAATCAATGCACAGCACATTTGTAATTAAGAAGAGATTATTTTGTCATTTTTGCTGCATTCATCATTTTTGACCGTGAACTAAATAGAGTAAAGTCAAAATAAACTGTCATTGCAGAATTTAATAGCGCTCATTGCATATTTACGTTAATCATACAATTATATTTCAAATGTATGGGGCACCAGCAGACGTCTTAAGATTAATGACAAATATTCTAACATCTTCAAATATGTAAGCTGGCTGCAGTGTTGAGGCCGATTTGTATCCAAAGGTCCCGATTATCACAGCCACTGCTTCTGCATTAATGTCAGAAGGCTATCACATGTAGGCCGAGATTGATTTTCGCAAAGGCTGCACAAAGGTCAGATTGACTTCCTGTTGTTATAAACAGCACTGTCATGATTAATGTGGAACAAACCAGCCGGCCGGAGCTGCTTCTCGACCTCAAATCTCCCCAGTTCGGCTTGAAGCGGCTGTGGATGCTGAGGAAGAGGCTGGTCTGGAACAAAAGAAGAGTAGCAGCACACTTCAACTAAGACAAATGCTGTTATTACACCCTGTCCATGCATTCAATTTGTTTTGTTAAGCCGCCTAAATACCCAATTTACTCACTATGATTAACTGAATTAATCTTTCAGAGAGTGGTTTAGACCTTTACAAAAGGAGTTCGGCTCAAAACGGAGTTCAGTCATTGCTGAGATGACTTCCCAAAATGTGTGCGGAGGGCAGAACCACACAAACGCATTGATCTTGAGTGCCAATGTCACTGTATTGATATTTCCAACCTGTGCTGTAAAAGGAACATTGTTTCATGGATACTTCCAAAAGAATGTAAATACAATGCGATGTGTCACGCACATAATGACACAAAGGGCCCATATCCATCATTATTCTTTTATTTTTCAATTGTGTGGCTATCTTTTCTTTACTACATTCCAACCCATCTTTATTTAATTAAACCAACCATTTGTGTTTCTTTGTCTTATGTATGTAAACTAGTACAAAAATATGCAAATATGTTATGCATATCACCCCTGTCCTGGTTGGCTGAGACTCACAGAAAAAATATTCTTTCAAACAATTGTAGACAGTATAATTGTGCTTACATAAAGACATTTTTTATAACATCATGTAAACTAATAAAATAATTATTGCATAAGAAATGACATCACATCCATGAAGATGTGAATTGGGTTCTGAATGTATCGCTCAGACTATAAAGCAGCACATCCAACAATAAGGGCAGCACTGAGCTTCTAATAAACCATGATAGAAAACATGGAAAACTCCAGTTCCCCACACCAATCCATTTTACTATGACACATAGACATACACACTATACTATGATCAATAGTAAAAAAATCACTCACACAAACACACACACATACAGTAAACTATCACCAATAATATACAATGTGGAAGGCATAGATTCACATACACACACATACACGCACACAAGTAATTTCACTCTTACTCTCTCAGTCACTCACTCACTCTACTGAGGGAGCAGATTTTCACGAGTTAAAGGGGACAATGGCAATTCCTGAAGGAATGTTAAATAGGACATTCTCTGAGCAATAAATGACCGCGCTGATCAGCCTGGTGCTTGACATTATGCTCTGATTTAGCGGCTCATCTTTCTTGCTCAGCGTTCAATTCCACCCACCAGTGGCGGCAACCAGGAGAGTAGTTAATTAACACACACACACAGACACACACACACACACACACACACACACACACACACACACATACACACACACACACACCACACACAGTGTTTTTCCACTAAAGTAGAAGACAAAATTATATGGTGGTTGGTTACACTGAAGTATTAACTGCATAATTTGTCAAAATAACCAAAAAAGATTTTTAACTTAACCCAATGCAACCCCTGCTAGAGCGTCAAAGGACAGTTAAAGGAATCATTTGGCAGAAGACCATTTACGTAGTTGTAAACACACCTCAGATCAGTCTAGATGTATTTGCTTCTATAGTTCTAATCTGGAGTTTCATGGTTAATGTTAGAAGGACTAGAAGTCAATAATCATCCAAATCACTGGGTTTAAAAACATCCCCAATACTCCCCCCTAAAGGTCACTTAAACCACTGGAGTTAAACACATCCACAACATTCCCCCCTAAAGGTCACTTAAATAACTGGAGTTAAATACATCCCAAATACACCTCCCTAAAGGTCAACAAAATAATTGGAGTGTAAATACATCCTTATGGCCCCCAATAGTCACCTAAATCATTGGAATATGAAAATATCCCTATAGACTCCAATAGTCACCCAAACATTTTGGAGTGTAAATAAATTCACAATATTCCCTAATAGTCACCCAAATCACTGGAGTGTAATTACATGTAAACACAATTACCCTAAAACATTTCTAAACCTATGAAAAAAGACTTGCGGATGTGGTTTAGGGCACAGGAAGTCTAACTGTGAGCTTTAAAAATGAACAAAATCTAAAAATGTTGCCAAAGACTGCAGAAAGCTACGCTAGGGCTGGAGAGGATCCTGATTTAAGATCATCACTCTTATATGTCCCGTTGACTTGAGTGTTTATTCAGCGGATTGATGGATGGTTTAGGGATGTATCTTCTGGGTGAAAATTTACTTCTCATGTCTTTCAACAACATTAGCTCTTTAGCTTCAAAGCCCAGAATATGCAGGACAAGTTGTCAATGCTCTTAATCTGACAAAAGAGCACAAATTTCGGCACATCTGTATCCCAGCTCAATCTGATAACAAATTTACTCCCAAAAATGCACAAATTGACAATAAACACAAAAGCACATAACAAAAATATTTCATTACATATAAGCCATTCAATCAAGACCTGATGATAAATATTGCAGCGTTTGCCAATTCTGTGAAGCCATGTTGGTGCTACTTAATTAAATAAAAGAAATAGAAGGTGTTGAAAGAATGCCCACTATTCAGAACCACATGGGAGGCTGAAAAGCAATGGGTATAGTTCAGTCAATACTCCTAACTTTGTTAAAAACACATGAAAGATTATTTCACATTAGTTCTGTGATATCAAATGATAGCAAGCTAACTATTAGCTTCCATTCACTGTGAAACATCAGCATGTGTGGTTGGACAATAATCTCTTCCCTTACTAAACCAAGGCCATACTTAAATTAAAAACAACATGTGCAGATTTCTTAGTGGGTGGTGATTCATTTCATTATGTGCAATAATCGTACCTTTGCAATATCACTATTTATGCCAATATCACTTAAATACTACTTCTCTCTATTACATACAATAAAACTGTTTACTTAACTGTACGTAATTTATCTATAATATTTATACCCCAGCATTTGTGTAAATAGTATACTGTATTTCTTACTGAGCTTTTTTGGATTGATTGCAAACCTTATATTTTATATTGTTCTTGTCTCTGTATGTCTGTGCAGTAATGGCTTGAGTAAATCCTAATTGTGATTCTGATTCAGATTCTAAAAACCTAACAAATATACTTTAACAAAACAAAACACTCAACATCATGCCTCCTAACCTTCACACCCCAAAACCGAATAAATCGTAGTGTTGGCTGTGTGCCAGAAAAGGCCACTGCCTGGCTAACACAATTTTGATTCCTGTCTGGCTCGATAGGAATCTCCCCCACTGATGAATGTTAATCCTCCGGCAGACTCTGAGGAGCGTCTCCGCTGAGACAAATTCGCTGTGGCACGTTCACATTCCACTAAAATAACTTTGCGTCCGAGCGGGTCATCTGGACGTCAGCTCGTCTCTCGCCGGCCAGTAGAAACGGTGACGTTCCAGACGTAATTAAACAAATGATACTAATCTCATCCCCTCCAAGACCCTGATCTGCTGTTTGGGATCCTCACTGTAGAACCAGCTTGGAATATTAAGCTAAAAACCTGGATGCCTGGAAACTGATCTTTTTTGTTTTTTCGTTTTAAATGATTAGTATCTTAAGTCCAAACAGACAGTGCAGCATGTACTTCATCAATTTCCCAGTTGTTAGTTTTAATGACCTTTCGGCCAATCAGAAAGCAGTGATGCATTCAGCTCGGCTGTGGCCCATTCTTATCCCCGCCGTCGAGCAGCTCGGTATGGGTTGAATTATTCGTAATGAAAATCGCTTTTCACTGTATGGCATGATTTTTTGTGGCAGTGGAAAAGCACCAAAAGCTAAAATGGTTCTTCACAGAATCATTCATCATAAAGAACAATTTAAACCATCTGACATTCAAAATTTCAGCAAACTACCTCAGTCTCTCTCTCTCTATATGTTGTCATCAGTAAAGAACCCGTAGGGAACACTTTTTTAAAGGTGTAGTATAAACTCACTGTAATACCTTAAATGTAATATATTAAAAACCACAATGGAAACTTGGACAACATTAAAACATTAAAACAGAGAGGATATCTGTCTTTGAATGATTAGTTGAAAAATTATACATTGAAAAAATACATTTTTCCAAAAGCTTACAGACAGAACCTTTCACAGAACTGTTTAAATGTTTAGATGGTTTAAATAGTTCTTTACAATGGAAAAACTTTCAATTGATTCTTTATAAACCTCTTAGAATCCTTCTATATAGCAGATGCATAAAAAGAATTAGGTTTGTTATCATAAAGAACAGCATTAAGGTTTCGTCCATATGGATGTTTGAATCAGGTGTATTTCGGGTGTTTGTGGCGAGCGCAGACTGAGCACCGACCGTTTTTCTGCTTATTGCAGTAAATCGAAGTCATTCAGCACCAGCGCTCTGTTGGCTGCACATTACTGTGGAATCGAAAAAACATTGCATGCAACATTTTCTTGGGGTCAATTTCTGCCAAAGTCCTGACAAACCTGAAGAAAATGCTGAAAGTCCTGCGTTTACATGGCATTCGGTTGACGTTCTGGAGGACTGAATGTGCCCTATGGTTCAATTTTTCTAGGAACCAGGAGAAATCAAGTTTTGAAGGAAAATGTAAAATTACAATTCCCAACACACAAACAATCTGGAGAGAATAATTACTGCCCCCCCAGGTGATACACAAAACTACACATAGGCCTGCAGGCTGGCATTCAACAGTGTCAGACAAACACCAATCTAATGCCAATCAAGCACAGATCCAAAACACTACGAAAGCGCCTATGGCATTCAGAGCTCGTTCATTTATCCAAGATTCAACCATCAATGTGGACGATGCCTTACTTAGGAGCATCAACATTGGCACTTAACAACATAAGCATCATTTCAGTAGATACAAGGTCACTGAGGTAGTTAAGTCCCAAGAGACTATTATTTTACTTCATGATGGGTAACTATTAGAGTAAACATTTCATCAAAAGCAACATTTGAGCCTTTATGCTCAGTCCAGACTCCAGAATGTGCCCTGGTATCTCACGTGTTCATCACAATTTGCGGTTGTCACCTATTCTCCGGTGTTTTTCACTAGGTTCATCAAATAGGTGCAAAAATAAACTGGCAGCTTAATTAGCACCTGAAGCTCCATCTCAAACCTAACCTGCCAGTGAGTGAAGAAACAGCAGCAGCAGCATCTACAGCACCAACAGCTTCCCACTCTCTGAGCAGAAGATGACTCCTCCATAACGGAGCCTTGCTCCATGTCTACAGAACTCCTTTCAAGCTTTCTTAAAGAACTATACCGTCACCTCATATTTAAATTTCTGTGTATTTTCTTGACATCATTTGGCAAAGAGGGTGGGGCTGTACAACAAACAAACCAAGAGAAATGGTCTAAAATGACCCATGCACATTTTTATATTGACTTCCATTGGAACTTAAGAACATGGCTTCCTTCTCCTGAAAAGTTGCATTTTGGAGATGCAAGGTTCTAACAGCAGTGATACACAACAGGTTTTCCATGTGAAAGAAGAACCATGGAAGCATACAAAGAAAAGAGCTGGATCTGTTCTG
>JBBMFX010338045.1:0-18619 GCA_037832545.1 Rhabdalestes septentrionalis
GAGAGGGGGAGAGAGAGAGAGAGAGAGAGAGAGAGAGAGAGAGAGAGAGAGAGAGAGAGAGAGAGAGAGAGAGAGCGGAAACAAGCACAAAAACAGTGAGAGTGTAGGAAGAAACAGAGTGAGGTAGAGAAAAACACGGTCAAGATACTGAGAGAAAGAAAAGCGATAGAAAACGTGAGAGCGGGCGAGCGAGAGAGAGAGAGCTGTTTCTATGAGTCTGTGCTGCAGGTGAGTGGAGAGTCGCTTCTCTGAGTGGGAAAACAGGAGAACAGACGGAGAACAAGAGGAGAGCAGGAGGAGAGCAGGAGGAGAGCAGAAGGAGAACAGGAGGAGCAGCTGAGACCGAAGTAAAGGAGGATCCGCACTGAGAGCGTATCTCTGATGGGAGAGACAGGTAGGATGACTAGAGAACACATTTAAACTAGCACTCGCTTTACTTTCACTCTTCTTACCGGACGCTGATGAAGAAAGTCTGGCTGAATTTTAAAATGGATCTTTGTAATCTGGCGCTCGATAATATGGAAGCTCTTAGTTTTTTATAAACAATTTGCTTTTCCAACCCCGCGTTTCGTTCTTCTGTCAAATTCATCTTAAATGAACATTTCTGTGCGAATTTAATGAGTAGTGTCAGTTTAGTAGATGGTTCAAAAAGGGGATGTTTGTTTTTGGGCTGGAGTACATTAACCTAGCTGCTTTATTACGTTCTGTGGAAAATTTGCTCAGGGACTAACGAAGAATTCCGCGGGAGAGGGGTACAACAAAAAGTAAATAAATGTAAAAGACAGTCTTGAGTGTCAGAACTGAAAATGACTATATATCTTATTTAGTGATACTGGGACATTTTATCTCTTCTAGACCAAAGGGAGACTTTCGGTAGTGTATAATGAACTGCTGATGCTAGAAAAGCTAATGCTCTTTCTCTCTCTCTCATTCTTTCTATCCCTCTCACTCTCTCTCTCAGTCTCTCAACTATCTCTCTCTCTGTCTCCCTCTCTCTCTCTCAATCTTTTCTCCCTCTCTCTCCCTCACATAAAATGTTCATCATTTAGCCTCTTAGGTAACAAGAACTAAGGCTTATTGGTTCATACTTACTTTTCCAGCACACCTAAATTTGGAAAATGGGCTTAATATAGTTTGTTGTAAACCACAAAACAAAAGGCTTTTATTATTAATGGCCATTGTTATACTCTTTGGCAGCGTAAGAATGTTTTTGTTGAAATTCTTAACCGGATGCGGTATGTGCCCACAGTTTTCAGTCACCGCAGTCAGATCTGTTATATACTGATCTTACACCACTCCCCTCTTTCCAGTTTTTAGTACTAAAATGTAATACTGATCTCGGCTGAGTCTAAATCTGCATGGTGTATCACAATATTTTGCTTTGTTGAGGTTTTGTGAATAAGCTGAAAAGGATGAAATGCAGTAGTAAACAAAAATGAATTATTAGAATGAAATAATGGTACAATGAGCTGACATCAACTCAGGTGTTTTTTCCTGTGCAGCTTGTACTTACTATGCAACTAACGTAGTATGCAGGCTCTCAAACTGGTCCAAATCTGATATGAACCCTGATAAACTCATACTGTGACTTAAAATTACTATGACATACTGTTATCTAACATAACAATGGCACATTTCCCTAGCCTGTTTGACAGATTTCCCATTCTGTTTTGCTTGATAACTTATTTCATTTTTAAATTTTATGTAGAATGACTTTGTCCAGTGCCCCACCACTTCGTCGAGGAAGCACCCCCGTTCCAATTAAACACCAGCTCAGGAGGGAAGAGGCAGTCAACGATGACTGTGACTGGACATCAGGACTTGGTGGAGCATCTCCTCCTCCAATAAGCTTTATTCCAGCACAGGATGAGGTCATCAGTGCGGACGTGGCGGAGAGGCATGGTGGCCCTCTGAGGATCGCACTGCTTGGTCAAAATGGGGTGGGAAAAACATCACTTGCTCTCGCCCTTGCAGGGGACATGGACAGGACTGCGTCTGTGGATTCTGATGGTACAGTGTTTTCCTGCAGTTATTAATTCACATTATTAGAAACATACTTTCAGTTTACTTTCAGTTATTAACTCCACCCATCTAATACATTTAGTTGCACAAATAGGGCTGGTGGCCTGATGGTCAGGAATCAGAAGCTGGGTTTGAATCCCAGGACTGCCAGTGGCACCACTGAGATACCTTTGAGCAAGTTACCGCCCACACATTGGTTCCCAGGCATTGTGTTCCTGGCTGCCCACTGCTTGACTTGGTGAATGGGTTCAATGCAGAGAAAGAATTTCACACTGTTCACACTATGTGGTCTGCTGTGAGGTGTTCACATGTAATATTAAGGGCCACTTTACTTATTTACTTGCATTTAGCAAGTATTATCGGACCACATGTTCTATTTTTCCAGAAATGATTTGGGTAAATAGTGTTTGCAACCTCATTTACAACTGGCCGTTGCCTTTGGCTAGTGTCTGCATTATAACCAGATACGATTTTAAGCATGCATTGACACTTGTCAAATCCACTTGCTATGAATGCCGTATATATACAATACAAATCAGCTTATATACAGTGCCCACATGCCTGTGTTTTTTGGTCTATTCAAAAGAATATTTTTCATGTCAAATCACTACATCGTGCTGGTTGTTGCTGTCACGAACCACAGAGAAGCGCAGTTATTTGTAGCTAGACAGTAAAGAACAGTGAAGTTACTGCTGATTAAATTGATGCCTTAGTTAGAAAAGCTTTCTTAACTCAGACAATGAATAACTGTGAACTGAAGAAGCAACAATGGCATGTTATGTGGCAGCAGTCCAGGAAACATGATCACTGTCACTGTATAGGAAGAGTTTTGGTGGTGGATGATTTTACATTTGTGTAGCTTCTGGCTGAAATGTGATTTGATTGGTTTGAGAGGTTTCAGGCTGCGTTAAAACACCTAGAGTAGTGTAAAGCCCTATCCAGATATAGTTCTGATACCAAAGACCAAGCGGAAGTGGATTTACAGCATTTAGCAGACATTTTTATCCAAAGCGACGTCCACTCTTTAACTACAGGGGGCGGTCTCCCTGGAGCAGTTTGGGGTTGAGGGTCTTGCTCAGGAAGCCAGTGTTGGTGTACTGAAGGTAGGATTCAAACCCATTAACTCTTGATCCAGAGGCAAGTATCTTATTCACTGGGCCCCCCACCACCAATCTAAGCAAATAATGGTAGAATCCTTAATTTCTTGGCTTCTGTTAGTTAACTTATTTTTCTTAAATTTAGGCTGTTTATGTTACAACATGTTGTTATAATGCTAAAGCTTATCTTTCTGTCATTTAACAATTACAGTTTTTTGTATCATCAGATGTGTTTGTCACATTTTCCAATAAGTGAAAATAATACTGTTTCATTGGTTAGATTTTAAATTATCAGTCTTATAACAGCTCTACTACAAACACCCTGCTTGGTGTACACTTGAAAGAAGGTCAGACCACAGCGTTATAGGTGTCAATAAAATGTCAGCCTATCAGCAAATATTGAATTATAAGACAAATGCACTAGTTATGGCCTTTCTGACAAGACAAAACAAGACATGCCTAATGATATGGTGAACAGTGCCTATTCAAATGTGAGTTGTTTTGCTGTAGTGTGTGGTGGTCTGTGCTCTGAGGGAGCTTATTGCTGTTACACAAGCCCTAAGAGAGAGAAGAAAGAACACAGCAGTCCCTCAGGAGCGTTTCACTCGCTCAGGTCACGGCTGTTTATGTATGTGTGTCTGTGTGTGTATGTGTGTGTGTGTGCGTTTTGCAGGAGAGGGCTATGTGCGAAATGTCACCGTGGATGATGAGGAGAGCACCATCTTTATATTTGATAACTGGAGACAGGTGAGGTTTGTAAACTGTATATGTGTATGCGTTTTATCAGAGATTTGTAGGTAGTATAAATACACCCCAGGATTTTGTCCCAAATGGTTTAAGCAAACTACAGAAACCAGGCAGTTGGAGCAAAATCCTGAGGATGATTTTACCTCTCTGGATCAAAATTGTAACTGATTATCAGGCTGATCTCTGTTACCATGTTTTCCTATTTGTATATCTAGGATTCAGTTTAAAACTACTGTATAGATAATTAACATTACACTGACATGAATTTTTGGTTTGGATGATGGATGCTTATCACAGGGGGTCCTCGAGATACCACACAGATCCGTTTCTATGACCGTGATGTAACCTGAATTTTGGCAGACACTAGGGGTGTGCAGAGCGACCGCTATTTGTACCTGTATTTGTATTTGTTGAAAAGGGAAAAGTATTTGTATTTGTATTCGAGTAAAATTTATAATGAAGCGCTCAAACGGAGCAGTGCCAGCGACAGAGTGGACCAACTGGGCGGGCACTATCGGACGTGGTCCCGGGGTGGGGGGTTTATGGTGTTTGCCGCTTGCTGGCTGATCTCGGGACGACTGTACGATGACGAATTTAGCTCCTTATTCCCAGCTCCTTATTTTCGTTGCATATGAGAAACGCGTTAGGGGGTGGGGGGTGGCAACTTGCTAGGGGGTCCATTCCCCCCCTTGGCGCCAGCACTTGAATGGAGTTCTTTATTCCCGAACACATGCCTGGGACCTGGGGGCAGAGTATCTGCTCCCGAATGCAAGCGTGTATTGGGGGGCGTGGTTTCTCAAAGGCAAATACTTTTAAAAGTATTTGTCCGAATTTAGGATTCGGCTCCACCCCTAAGCGGACGCCAAAACGCACCCTAGTCTGAGTCACTTACCAATTCTAACACAGTTGTAAAATCATAATCTAGAGCAAAAAAACGCAATGAAACCAGAGAAAAAGTAAAAGGACATAAACATACTGTACTTTTAACAGTTTAAAATGGCATAGGTGAGGATACTGGAGGATGCCAACTTCCTCACTCATATGCCATGTTACTGCACATTCTACATTTTCTATGTATTCTTTTGCTGCACACAACTGAACTAGTATGCCCACATAGTCCATAAGTACGGTTTTTACAAAGTTTTAGATTTGTAGCTTTTGATAGCCATGAGCGTAGCAAAAAAGTACATTGAGGCTGTTGTAACCCTGTCACATGGTTGGAAGCGTGGCTTATCTTGGTACACAAATATGAAGCTGTATCTCTAAAAGTATGTTTCTGTGATAGTTCTTTTAGTAGTATTTTGTAAGGTGCAAAGCAAATGATCAATTTGCCACTACAGCATTTGGTTCTGAATTCACAAAAGTAACATTAGTCATCAAAATAGACATAGGATGTGTTTTTAAACATATGGGAGGGCATAAATCTGGCAAACTTAAGACCTAGCAACTTTTTATCAGTAGTCAATTACTTCAAAAAACAATAATCCCTTACTTAATGTGCTTGAAATGTGCCAAGAAATGTGTCTTGTGAGTGTATGGGGCCCAAATATCTTATTATTTTGAGTATTTAAAACCCCAGTAGTGCCGCTTTAATAAAATACTATGAAAAATATGAAAAAAAAAAACCAAATTATTACTGTTCACGGACTACATTGAAATGAATCAACTTAACCAGGCCTCATTGTGTTGTCTTTGGTCAGAGCTTTAGAAATACTGAAAATAAATTCATCACTATCTCGATAACTATGTATTGCCTAAACAATCTCATAATATGAAATATGAAAATTCATTTCTATCTCAATAACTATGTATTGCCTAAATAATCCTATAATATGAAATATTATGACTAGATTTGTTTTTGCATGTACTGTCTACTGACTGCCTGAAGCCTCATGTCCAGTGCACCTTTGTGCTTTGTGCCTATTAGGGCAAGGTAATTGCTGTGGATGTGTTGAAGCTAACAAGTGATCCAGGTTTGCTCCATGGGGTGTTGCTACGCTAATGAAGAGGAGAGTAAATCCGCTCTTGGGGAGACTCTGATTCTGTGTTTCTCTAATGACTTTTCTCTATAGCCGAGAGAGAAACTGTTTCTAAAGGAATGTTTTAAAGAAAAATGTATTCAAACATGAGGAGAGACGAGAAGGCAATGTAGAAAGGCTGGTCAATTTTACAGACTTTTGTCATATTATGCAGATTGAAAGTAACTTCAGCTGGCATAAAAAAATGATACCTTGATAAAAGCAAGTCCAGGCCCATATTACTTCAATAATAAAGGTAGAAATGTACTTTCTTAAATTTCTACCTTTATTATTACATTCATGCTAACATAGTAAGAAATTATAAACATTCCCTTCATGGCACAACTCTGTTTTTCCATACATGATTCCCAACTCGTCCAGTAGTGGTGCAAAGGAAGCACATGCTAGTCGTCAGTTTTCCAGTGGTTTTGGTAGCATTCGATTGGGGAGTTAAAGCTACTACAATTAAGTTGAGCAGTAAATCTAGAATCATGTGTAAGCCCACATACTGACACTCAAATATAATACAAATATATGTACTTACACACTTTGTTTAAGAGTCCACATCTCTCTCAGTTAATCTGTTCCCCTGCTCTGTCTAATAATTGGCTTGGGCAGTATATTTTTTTGTGTTTTCCTTCATACTACTAATGAATATCTTTCAAATAGCTGTCACAAAGAGTCTCATTTGTATTATGGATTGCAGTTCTATTATCCCCTACGTGAATTTCACTGATGCAGTATTAAAAGAACAGGGGTTGACGTTTTATCTTCCGACAGTCTAGTTGAAAGCCTCCTACCAAATGCATTTTAAACTAGGAGTCAAATATATGACCAAAACGAACTGGACTGAACTGCACTCTTTCGAAAAGCAGTTGAGTTCCACAGTCACCCGCATACACTCTTTCTGTTTACTTTATTTATTTAGACATTAATTTGACTTCTTGCTAAAATATTTTAGTTTGCCCTAAATCTAAATGCTTTGTGGTGCTTAATGTTTTCTTTTTAGCATAAAAGCTGTCATCAGTAGTTCCAATTTGTTCGATTCATGATTCTATTACACAAATGTGTGGCGACATTGCATGGTAATATATCTGCGCTTTCTGGCGGAATCCTCCACAACCCTCCACAACCCTCCACAATTGCCTCATTGTGACAACATTCATGTTCAGCACCATGGAGAGCATAAAGAATTTACGACTGTCCTTGGGTTTTCATATTCAGTTCTTTAATCGCATTATACAAAAATATAATGTGAATTGAAAGGCACCCATTACCTATTAATGAAAATACCAGTTATTTTTGCGCGTATCACCTGGCAAATCAGTTCCACATGAGCACCCAGAGCATGTTCATTCAAACACTCACACAAAAATGAATTACATAAGCAAACAGTTCATTGGTAGATCATCTGCTACCATCAACTTCACACTTATTGAATCACCAGCAACCGTTAAATAAATCAGCATGGTTCATTCGTATGTTTCCTATGAATCATATATTTTCACTCACACATTGGTCTCTATCTCTCTCTCTCTCTCTCTCTCTCTCCTTCTCATTCTGACAGGATCTGTCTACGCTGGTGTGTGAAGCGTGTGTGTTGGTGTTCTCGGTGACAGACAGACGCAGTTTCCACCGCACCGCTCAGCTCCGCCTCCTCCTCAGGGAAAACCAGCCGCAAACCCCAATCATCCTTGTAGGCAACAAGAGTGACCTGGTCCGCTCCCGAGAAGTCACCACAGAAGGTATGGCCTGTTCCCCTTCCGCCCTGCTAAGTTTTAAGGAAGGCTGAGATTGAGGGAATTGAAAATCAATTTTTCCACTACCATATATAGTAGTGGACAGTTTGTTTTGTAGTCCCGATCTGTTCTTGTCAGTTGATCTCAGTAAACAGACAGCACATCTTACTGATTGTTGTTCATGCTGTTTGGTGGCTTACATTCAAGGAGTGTTAGTCTTCTTACTCTGTTGTTCCTTATAATGACTGAATTCCAAAAGGAGGACACAATTGATATGAAACTTTTGACACTTTTGAAACAATATTGATGATTCTCTCAACTCGTATGAACAGGAGAGGGTTGAAAACTGGTCTGTTGTTTTGTTAAGAACCCAAAAAATAATCAAAACTAAATTCATGTCACCTGTTCCAGGGACAAAACTATTAACTTGATCTCTTATCATTTTTGTTAGCTTAATTTTCAGCATGATTAAATTTATTTTCTTATCTCCGAGTGCTGTCATTGTACTGCAGCCAGTTGAAATAATTACTGTATTTTCCGTTGTATGCTTGCAATCACTGCTTATAATGCCAGTGATTTAAAGACAATGAGAAATTGTTTGAGATAAGGCAAAAAATGTTTATAAAAAAATATTCATAACTGTAGCAATTGCTGCAGTAGCTTTGTTGAAGTCCCAAAATAAATATAAAAAATGAAAACAGAGCAGGTCCCAAAGTGAAGTATTCAAGCATCATTTGAACCAGGGTAACGTATAGATGGTCCTTAGATGTTTTTATGGCAGCTTACTGAAAAAATCTTAAATAAAGTTTATGAAAAGCAGCTTCTTTTTTTTTTTTATTGACGTGAACATAATTGAGGTTGTTGGAATAGTTTATAATTGTTTGTTGGGAATAGTTTATAATTGTTTGTTGGGTTTATTTTATATTCTGCAAACATTTCTTTCACGCAACTGAGTAGCATCTGAACTAAATTCACCTCATTGTTAATTATATTCTAATGTCTTCAGGTCAAATGTCTTGCATGCTGTTGTTTAGCAGCTAGCCGTGTGAGCCACGCCAGCTCTACAAACCCCAGTCATCAGAGTTCACTGCAAATTTGTTTTCAAAATCCACGCATGTTTACTTTGATAATTTTACTATGTTACATTTTGGAGCACTGATTTGCCTGACAGTGGTTTACATAATGTCCCAGAAATTAAGTGGAGCACATTCAGATTAGGATGCGCTGCCTGAACCTGTAGGCTAGAACCAAGTCATCCAAATGTAGATTTGACGCAAGTCGAATGCTAAAAATGTCTGGGTGCAGTTGTGCAAGTTGCTCGCTGTATATAGAGTTTTGTGCAGAGTGACCTTTACATTTTAGCATTGTGCTTCCACCCCAGATGTCATTATTGTGTATAGGTGGAAAGCAGTCACTGCTTTCTTTTCACCCCTGCCTTCATTTCGCTCTCTCTTTCTCGCCCTCTCTCTCACCTCATCTCTACGGTGACAAGAAGTGTGTACGTGTGTGTGTGTGTGTGTGTGTATAGGTTGATTACTAGAGGGCTCAAAGCTGTTGGGTTTTTTTTAATCAAAAGCAAAACAAATAGCTAAGCATTGTTTAATATAATCTATAATTGGAAGTTGCTGTATCTGGAAAAGAAGGTGCTGTGCATATCCAAAACATCTTATGAACTGTTGCTGCTTTGGTTAATGTCAGGCTCATGTGACTGAGCCATGTCTGAGCAAACACTTGCAACTGGTAAATTTGTGTCATTGTGCATATGTATTCTGAATTGTGGACACAAATAAAGAAGTAAAAATGTGTGTGTGTGTGTGTGTGTGTGTGTGTGTGTGTGTGTGTGTGCTATGTATGTCCCAGCTGGAGGACTGGGATGTTGGCAGATTTATGAAAGCAGAGATGCACACTGGCAGAGAACAACAGCCACACTGTGTGGGAGGAGAGGAGGATGGGCTTTAACATGCAACTATACACTTACACACACACACAAACACACACGTAATTTTAGTTTGCTCTCAGGGGCTGGAGTTTTATGCATCTTTGTCGATGTTGAAAGACAAAAGCCCACAAAGACATTGAAGAGACTGGCGTGCACAGATTCTCACATACAACAATAAATACTTTTAAGGTCTTTGGGTTTGTAACTGTTGTGTAATCTCAGCTCTCTCTCTGTTTGTGTGTATGCGTGTGTGTGTGTGTGTGTGTTTGTATGCCAGTGGCGTCTTACATGGCATTTGAGGTTAATTGCATTCAGAGGCGTTGGATGCAAACCACAGTGTTCTCTCTCCAAAATCGAGCTTGCTTAGAACCCTCCAGAAATGTTCTTTCACCAAAGAGATTTCAGCCTTTCTGCTTCTTTTTGTATCCTCCATCAGGGACATATCTCACTTTAATTAATAGATTAGGTTTTAATTGCTGCCAATTAGGAAAATTACATTTTGTAGTGGAACGTGATCTGTTCCCACTAGATTATCTGCTTGGCACAGGCATCTTTTCTTCTCTCTGTCTGTTTCAGATTTTTCCGGGAGATGGGCTGAGAAGTGTGTGTGTGTGTATGTGTGTGAGTGTGTTTGTAGGTGAGATACTATAATGAGGTTTTTCATCTGGAGAGGCAGGTATTTGTTACACTGCTCTGTTTACAGGACAAGGTGAAGATGACTCAGAGATGGAGATGGTGGGAAAGAGGTAGGAAGAGAAGGAGAAGGAGAGAGAGAATGAAAGAGAGTATAGAAAGGAAAGCAGAACTGAAGACAGTTGCCTGCACTTAGTGACCCACCTTGAACCGCAGTAATGAGTTGGCTGATTTTCTATCTTCTCCAAGTCGCTCCGTGCTTCCTGATTCTCTGCCTGTCGTTTGTGTTTCGCAAGTTGCAGTGCTATTTACAGCAGAAGGGGAGGTATTTCTGTATTCCAACACATAAGGAATATGTGAAATATGTGGAAATGACCAGCATACAATGTTGATTTTATTTATTTATGCAGTATTTATTTATTTATTTATTTGATTTCGTCATTCAGGATGCAAAAAGAGATAAAGGTGAAATAGAGGAAACTCTGTTGAAATGTTTTCTTTGACAACAACTTCCTTTTTAAGTCTGCATGCTTGAGTTATGGCTAGTGACCCAAAAGATTGACATTCAAGTCATCCATCCATCTATTTTCTACCCCTTTATCCCGCACTCGGGGTGGGGACTGGAGCCTATCCCAGTTACTACGGGCAAAGGCGGGGTACACCGTGGACAGTCGCCAGCACGTCGCAGGGCCACACACTCACAATCACACCGAGGGGCAATTAACCCACGCAGTCACGGGGAGAACATGCAAACTCCACACCATCCATCCAGAAAGACCCTGCGCCCGACCCATTTATATATTTTTTTTTGTCAGAAAACAAAAACATACAAATACAAACATAACATTTAGGGGACGTATTGCTGTATTCTAACACATAATGAATATGTGGAAATGAAAGACGAGCATTCAGTGTTAATTGTAATAATTTATGTGTACCATTCTGGATGCAAAGGGAGCACATTTTTGTTGAATTTTCTATTTTTAGGGAGACTATTGGGACAGACAAATGGGACATAGAGTAGCTGCTGACATTTGTTGGAGGCATATTTTGAAAAGGTTTGGTCAGTTTTAACCTTTGGAAGAAGACATGGGACCAAAATTTTTTTTCCTCCCTTTTTTCAGTTTGTCAGATGATGGGCTGTTACCCCCCTTGAACACGTCCTCAGCCTAAAAAATCTGTGTGTGTGTGTGTGTGTGTGTGTGTGTGTGTGTGTGCACAGTTTGCCAACCATATTAGTTCTGTCTTGGAGATTTAGCAGACTAAAGCACCTTGATTTTATTTTGGGTTAATCGAATCATCTGGATCTAGACTAATAAATCTTTACCTGTTTCCTCAGTTTCGGTAACATAGTGAATGACCTTGTCTCAAGGCCCCTCACATGGCTTCAGACATAACAAACGTTGCATTTTTACAGCCTATATTACTGAAGTTTATAAACCCAAAATTGGGTCAGGTCTAATGGCATGTTTCAGTGGTTGAATTTTATGCACTTTGTATGTTAATGGGTTGTTGCCTTCTAATAGCAAATGTAATAAAGATCTGGGTTGAACTGTGTGTTCCTAATTAAAATATGATCTTAACACTTTTTTTTCGTTTCTGGAATTTAATGTAATGAAGGTTAATAAACAGAGACACATAGAGCTCATGTCATCCTGTAATATTTTATTGAACCGAATTTGGAAAATTGGTTCAGTAACTACTAAATGATCAAATTAATTTTAATTATTATACACCTCCAGCAATTGTTTATAAATATCTAACTAATTTAAAACCGGCAAAAATATTGCAATTTTGGGGGTGGTTTTGATAAAATATTTGACATTATCTCTGACTTTTAAGATGTTTGCGATGCTCTTACTGTGCCCAGGGTTTTTATTCCAAACTGACCTGAGAATTAGGGCTGCCACAAACGATTATTTTGATCGTCGACAAGTCATTGGTTATTTTTGCGATTAGTCGACTAATCAGATCATGTGTACATTAGACGAAAACTTACAGCTTAATGCACCAGCATGCAGCTGCTCTTATATAACTATCATTATCTTATAGCTTGAAGTGTTTAAGGTATGTGCCAAATAAAATTTAAGACAAGATGATGGTTTATTAAACTTTTAATGAAATTTGCAGCTTATAGCAACAAACTATTCTTAAACTGTAGCATAAAGTGCAACATTTTTGTAAATGTTCTATACTGCTGTTTACAAGTTGTACGATTTAGAGTAAATTTACAGTCCACATCTTATTTGGATCCATTTACTCCTGCAATATTATTGTAGCTAAGTTTGTGCTTTAAACAAAAATATGAAACATTTTGGAATCCAAATATGTTAAGTTGGTTAAATGTACACAAATGTCAGAGCATGCCACAATCACCAGAATCCCTCAGTTTACCCTCAGACTCCAGAAGGTAAAAGTATTGTATATAAAAAAAAATCTACAAAAGACTTGTTCTTGGCCAGGAAAGTTAGCTTTTCTCCGTGCCCCAGCTCAGCTCCGCGTTTCTGTTTCAAACACGTCATCACTGTTTTAACGTTAGAGCAAACACGAAACACAACATTTGTGTGCTAAGGAAAATGAAACCGTCATCTTTAATGTGAACGTTTACAGCTATCATTTTAAGTAGCTCACTGTTAATGCTAATGTTATCAGCTAACTAGCCAATTAGCTTACCGAGACGACCGTCCAACTTCGTCGCCAGAAATTTTAAGTCACAACGTGCTTCCTTTTCAGATGCTCGTGCATCACCGGGCTACTGCCATGGAAGGCAATTTCCATTTAGCATTGCACGTTCTTTTATTTTCTTCAAATGTTCCCAAATTTTGGAGCTCCATTGCCGGTTGGCCATTATACCACAGAGGGTCTTACAAAGCTTCAACAAAATAAACGACGCGTCGACTATTAAATTACTCTTTGACGATTTTGACAGTAATCGTTGCAGCCGTACTGTGAACCCTTACATGTCATATAAGATTGCTGTTATTTTATACGTATGTTGATAATCGTGAAATGGAGGAAACCTGTTTTCTCTGACTACTGTTCCAGCCCTAAAACATCTTGAAAATATCTCTCAGCCATGAATACCATATATTTATTTATTTATTTATTTATTTATTTATTGTTTTTTTTGTTTTTTGTTTTACATATTCATAAAACTAGGTCTCAGGCAGTGTCTCGGTGTAATTGTTGCCATTTTTGTAATACATTTTAGAGGTATTAAATGCTTCACTTGTCAGTTTCCTCTTGCTATGCTTCTTTAGAATGGAACGTTTTTCATCTGAGCTGTAATAATGACGTTGTGTACACCTTAACAAGTTCAAAATGAAATTAAATTAGGTGTAATTCATTTTTAAGTCTGCATGTTTAAGGTATTGCTTGTGACCCAAAAGGGGGTCACAAAGACGGAAGCTTGACATTAATTGAAGCTCATGTTCAAGTCTTTTATATAGAACTGTCTTATACATAGAGCTGAAACGGGTGAAATTGAAATGAACACTGCACAATGCTTTTTTTGTCAATTACAAAGGAAATAAACACATAAAAGTACAAACATAACATTTAGCACAGACCGTATTGTAATACTGTGCACTAAAATTAGGTTGTTCTATAATGATGGAAATCAAGACAAATGTTCCTTCAAAAAGAAGTGTTGAAAATCCTAGAGCACTGCTGCATATAAAAATTAAATTGCATTAAGACTCCGAATGGCAGCTGGATATTTTACTCAGTCTGTTCTCTGTCTCTTTCTCTGTCTGACTTTCTCTCTGTTTGTCTCTCTCTCTCTCTCTCTCTCTCTCTCTCTCTCTCTCTCTCTCTCTCTCTCTCTCTCTCTCTCTCTCTCTCTCAGAGGCTCGTTCCAGCGCAGCTCTGTACGAGTCTCCATATTTGGAGCTGTCTGCCTCTCTGGACCATGGCACCACAGAGCTCTTGGAGATGGCGGTGCGGGCAGCGCGTGGTGAAAGCCTGGGGCCCCTGGGAGAGGAGGGGGCGACGGGGGGGCGCCGCGAGAGCTTGACCACAAGGGCCAAACGCTTCCTCGCCAGTCTGGTGCCGCGCTACCCGCGTGAAAAGGAGCGCGAGAGTGGCAAGTTCTTCAGGCAGAAGTCTCGATCCTGTCACGATCTTGGAGCTCTGTGAGCAAGAAATGAAAATAGAGGAAAAAAGATGCACTGAGAATGCGGGGCGGGGAGAGATAGAGATAGATAATGTTAATCTAATGGCCAGCAGTAGAGAACTAAGAGGGACAAAAGACTGATTAGAATTCTTGTTTGTTTTGGAAGAAACAAGGTGTTCAGAGCAATGTTGGGGAATTCTTGAAATATAACATAAAATAGAAAACCATTCTATTTTATGTCTACATCTAGAATGTCTGTAATAGCACTGTAGAGCTACAGCGAGTTTTCACCACTGTACACTATTTCTGTACATATGTCCTCATTGGTCCTGTCATGTAACATCCCAGGGCCAAGCCTAGCATTTAGTACATGCGAAATTGTAGCGCTTTGACTGACTGAACTGCTGTATTTTGCATGCTCCACTATAAAAGGTAAGAAGTTCTGTTCACTCAAATGTTTTGAGTAAACGTTGAATAGTTTGTGGTGCGCTGCTACATTTATGTACCCAAAATTAATTAGTATGAATTGCAAAAATAAAGGGAGAACAGATTCATCATCTGGGAGGCGTTGGTTTTCTCTTTTAAATGACGTTTAAATTTTTTTGCAGTACAGAATCCCATTGACTCTGCCACTGAAAATTTAATTGAGTTAGAACTTTTACATGCACTAAAGCCTGTGATAAATTCAGCCTCAAGTTTTCACCCTCTATTACTGAGCTGTAAATGTATTTTCTGTTTTTAATTCCTGTCTTGATATAGATATCATGGGGGAAAAACCTAGTATCCTGTCATAAAGGACAGTAGGGCGGTGATCCTAGAATATTTGGGTTTCCATTTTTAAATGATCAACAACAACCAGTCTTCTTCAACCCTCTAACCCTCTTGTTTTCCATATGAGTCACTTTGTGCCACTGAGCAGGTTTTGGCTAGACTTTTGGCACTAGTACAGTAGACTTGTGGCTTAATATCAGCGTCTGCTGTGTGACTGGTCTTCAGCGATGCCTTTGGAAACTGATTTCAGCCTTGGCAGGGCACTACAGTGTAGTTTATCGTCTGTAAACACTCTTGATTTAACTCATCAGCTGTTCAGCAATATAGTGACAATATTTGTCACAGTGCATGTGATGATAAGCATTCTTTTACTAATGATATTTGATGTAATTTTAAGGCCCATGGTGGCACAGTATGTAGCCAAGGTAAGAGGTTCAAATGCAGGTCCTGGTCTTGTGTGTGTGGAGTTTGCATGTTCTCCTTGTGGTTGCGTAGTTTCCTCTGGGGTCTCCCACCCACGGTGAGTCCCTGCCTCGCGCCCATTGGCCGTGAGGTATGCTCCGAGGACCCACGACCCCTAGTAAGGGTTAAGAGATTACAGAAGATAAAGAAGTTACAGAAACCAGTGCCAAGCAAAAACCCAGTCCAGCACATTCATACATGCATCAAGTTTTATCAAATGCAGTCTACAGCTGAATACATTCTACACTCTACAATCTACATTCTTGAGGTGTCTTCAGTCCTACTTTGTTGCATATATTGTGAGTATATTAAACTATGAGCCCTGAATTTGATATATAACCAAATCTTGCCTTGACTGTCCCATCACACCAGAATATCCTGATGAACCCAAAAGATTTGGGACTAGGCTTAATAGAAGGGAGAGAAATGAAAGGTAATCTCAAAACAATATACACCTAGATTCCGAACTCTGCTCTGCATCATTTAATATTTTTCCTACTCTTTTTTTCCTTCTCTTTCAATTTGTCTGGGCCTTTTCATGAGCCGAGTCAGATTGGGGGATTGAACTGCATTGCTGAGGCTGGTGCATGAGAAAACTGTAATATACAGTGTCTTATAAAGCTAATGGCACCCTTATTACCAATACCAATAACTAGCCAGAGCATAGTAATAGAATTAAATTACATATCACTTTCCAAATATATGTAAAAATAAACATTAGTCTTATCAGTCCATGCGAAGGCATCAGGCAGAAAAAAACTTGTTTTTACTGCATTCATGTTTTATAGGTGCAAGTTTAACTGAACAGCTTTGCCTTGGTTTTTAAGAGCTGCTGACATTCCTCCTAATTTCTGATTTAAAATATTCTTTAAAGCATAATTTTAAAGGAAATTAAAATATATAAAAATAAGACAAATTATGCAGTGTTTACAGAACTTGAATATTTCAAAGAAAACAAATCTCTTTCACTCTTAATTAAAACGGCAGTAATTTCATTTGACATACTTCCTGTAGTGTTTTACCATCCAACTGGTCACTTTGCGAGAGAACAGACACTGGAATGGAATGGTTTCACAGTCATAGAGATGCTGGGGTTGATTGGTAATCTCTCAGAATTTGGCCACACTAAACAGCAACATTTTTGCAACAGTTTTGGTCATTTACATCTCCCAGAGAGTACTGAATTAACACCAGCACTGTTGAATGAACTTAGGCTGTGGTGCCTGAACACTTGATGCTGAGAAACTCTCTAAAGTATGAGCTGCATTACTGTGTGTTAGTAAGTAACGGCTGCTGCAGATTGACTTCTGGAGCAAACATGATGGGGTCAGGCAAGTTGGATAGGAAGCAGAGATGCGGTGAACAGGCGTCCTGGTTTGTGTTCTTTAATCAAAGGAGACGGTGCACTGTATATGGACAGATTGTTGCCTGGCGACAGTAGTCATAGAAACTGAGAATCTATGTGACATAGACATTCTTCTAGATTCCCTCCCTTCTCCGACCCCATTACAGAGAAGCAGATCACAGGTAAAAATAGGATGGAGGACAGTGGGGTGGTAGACATGGTGGTGGCGACTCTTGGGAAACATACTTGACTGTTCTAAAATATAATAAAATAACTTTGTTTCAATTTGAAAGACCTTCCTTAGAGTGCAAGAGTGAAGACAGAGATTTTAGTAGAATGAGGTTGGGAAATGGTATGCAGGACACAGATAAGAAATGACCAAATGGAGGACATCTCTTGGTTCAAAACAGGCTTGTGCACAATTTGAATTGAATTGATTCCGCCCCACAGGAAGTTGAATTTGAATTGGAGTTGGAATGACAGGAAGTGGAGTTAAACTTGTGGCAATTCAAAGACATTCCACACAGTCATCCAACAGAAAGAATGTGTTGAATCTCACATACAAATACATAAATTATGTCATTTAATAGCACACTTTCACTACACATAACTAGTCACTCCTCAACCCTGCATACATTTTGTTCCAACATATAGATTCTTGAAATAAATTACTCCCTCAATGTTTGGTTATAGTTTTGTTCAAAATGTTCTTTTCAAAGTGATAACACAAAGTCTTTGTAAATGCAGTTGTCATTTATTCCAGTGCAAAACTCATTGAGCAACACTGTTGCATCTAATTCTCAATAGCTCCTCAAATGACCTATTAGACCTGATATTATTTTCCATGTTGCTGTTATTACAGGTGTTAAATCTATAAACGTTTGTAATCTGAAGTTGTAAGGGACTTTGGAAACTTAAGAAGTCCACTGTTGACCATTAAATCGTGTAGAAAAGAAGCTTTCAAACAAATGTCGACCTCAAATTGTTTGGCAACCATTTTAAATACTTGGCTAAAGCAAAGCATTCTGGGATATGGAGTCACATTCCATTGTGTTCCACAAAATTACAATTCCAATAAATCAAACTTGATTATGTGTTCTGTGACTAGAGCTTTTAACATTCATTGCTGGGGGGAAACATTTCCTGTTAATGTGATCTGTACAAGTAGTTCAAACTAATATCATTTTTAGAATAAGTAATGAAATCATATCTGACATATAGTGTAAAGCTTCATTGTTAAACACTTCACTTGTGTATATTAATTTCTTTGAATTTGTATTGAATTGCAATTCTGCTTCCTTTAATTCCGTTTTGAATTGTAATTCTAGATCCTGTTTTTGACATCAATTCAAATTCAAGAACTGAATTGGAATTTAGGAGTCATTCTCAATTCAATTCTGAATCATGCACAAGCCTGAGTTCAAAATGTCATAAATAATGGTAAAGGATGAATCGGAGTGGTTTGATGTGAAATTCTACATTTTAGAAAGCCGGAATCAGAACGATTCACAGCCAGGCGTCAAAGGTGCATAATTCCTCTTACTTACTGAAATGTGTTGGTTTATAAGTGAGTTTTTGTTTCTGTTGGTTCGTGTGTTTATTTCACGTGTGTTGAAGTTTGTTTGCCTGAGATATTGGCTGTTGTCCAATTACTTCATGCTTTGTTTCGTAGTCACTTGTCCTGTCTCAGGTTTCTTTTGTTTGTGGGACCTTTTGCCTCTTTTTTGTTTTA
>JBBMFX010338788.1:0-34067 GCA_037832545.1 Rhabdalestes septentrionalis
TAAAGGCTTTGCATTTTTTTCTTACATTTTCATTAAAATATTTCTCCAGGGGAGTTCACGGTTCTTTTACTGAATACATTTCCTTCTGCACAAGAAGGATGGCCTATAGGAAGTAATCATATGCAAAAAGCCCTGTTGAATTACTTTTTAAATAACCATTTAAAGAAATGTTCTTTGGGGATCCATGTCTTTTTTTGTAGCACTGATCCAAAGAAACATTTTTAAAGTGTAAGGTGTGCTTTCATAAGCAGGCATGTTTCTGGGCGCCTAGGATACGAATGCTCTACCAGTTTATGCTGCATACCTATGAATATTTGCATTCAAAAAGGCTCAACAGCATAAGATTAAACCTGTTAGTGAATGACTCTACAAACATATGGGACATATAAATGTACTGGCTTAATGCAACCTGCAGAGTTGGAAAGAGATTCAACCTGCCCCCAACACCCCACCACCCCCTCCCCACACACACGCACACTGAGATCTATGGAGGATGACTTGCCCAAGACACTCAGGTTCATTTGCCAGTCCATATCTTTTCTGCAAGTTTCTTTTTTTGAAGAGAAAAGGCATTGGACACTCAGGCTCTGCATTGATTATCAAAACCTCAATGCAGTTGCTGTAAAGTACTTGCACCCACTTCCTGTGATCTTATCAGCCATTGAGCAGTGCATACAACCGGGTTTGTATTCAGGTGGAAAACAAGGGGGCCATTACATGTACCAACAAGGGGGCTAATACATGTACCAACAAGGGGGCCATTACACGGGCCATTACATGTATCATATTATGCCTTATGGATTGGTGAATGTACTCTCCATCTTCCAAGCATTCATGAATGACATGTTCAGTGATCTGTTGGATAAGTCTGTCATTGAATATATTGATAAAATCCTTTTGATGCCATTCTTTCTTGGAACATACCATCCATGTCAGGTGGGTTCTCTTGTTTGCCCAAGTTGTGTGTCACAGCCAAGAAGTGTGATTTCCACCAGCTGGAGATCAGCTTCTTTGGCTTTAATGTTGGGCGAACAGGAGTCATTATGAATGTGGCCAAGCTTTCAGCCCTGTTTGGTAAAGGAAGTGTAGTGGTTTTGGGAGTTTGTGAAATTCTACTGCAGGTTTAGTCGTGGTTTTAGCTCAGTAGCTGCCCCTCTTTCGTATCTCTAGAAGGGTGATCCTTAAAAAGCTAACAATGATGCCAGAGAGGCATTTTGTAACACTTATTCTGTAATTGCCAGATCCAGCCTGACAATTTCTTGTAGAGGTGGATGACTCAGAATAGTGACAGTGCTATTGCAGCACAATGGAAACCTATTGTAAGCTGCATTTCTGCACCTTCTTTAGTTTATGCTCAGAATCAGAGTGGAATTATGATACTGAGAACCACAAGCTGCCTGCACTAGAGTGGCCTAAGAGGAGTGGATGTAGTGGTTGTAGGGCTCAGCAACATTTTGTAAAGCTTACCTACTATCATAAATTAAAATATATCTGGCAGGTAAAACACATAAACCTAGGCTCGGTGGTGATTTCTTTTTACATGGTTCGACTTTCAGGTACTGTCCAGGCTCAAAAACGTTAAGGCTGATTCAAGTGATTGCACCAGTCACATGGAGCCTGGACAAGGAGAAACCTGGGGTCAACCAGGATCTGATGTCTCTCAGACAGTCTCTATGCACTGGTTGAATGGGCACATGTCTTTAGTACCAGTAGAAAATAAACCAGTCATTCTTAAGCAATGGCAATGTTTTAAATGAGCTGCCTGTTAACCCTGCTGCTCATAAAATGTGAGTGCACTGCTCTTACATTTGGTGGTGTAGCATGTTCAAATTCACAAGAAAGGCATAACTTATTTTTATACACATTGGAACAACCTAAAATATGATTCATGTATCATCTTTTCAGAACACTACAAAAATAGTTCATTTCAAGTATGTCATCCTAAATATACTCAAATCTCTACAAAAATGAATTGACATTTGAAAACCCCTAACCACTTTACAGTCAAAGAGAATGTGACAGACTGACCATGGCAAAATAATAGTATAGCATTTGCAGTTTAGGGGTTTGCACCTGTGCAGTTGATTTGAATCGTGTTACAGCGTCTTCTGACATGAGTTTCTGCTATGTAGTTTCATTTTAATGCCATAATTTATTTTGAATGGACCAGTTAGCTCAAATAAAGCAACAGTTTGGATAAACATTAGGTCATCCCAATGTTTTTCATCATTTCTGTACAATACACAACGTTCTATTACATGTGGTGCATGATGATGTCTACACAGAGGGATCGTAATTCCTAATTGCAGTCATATTGTAAACAATGACTGTGTCGTGCTTTTTCATTTGAACAGACCAGAAAAATGAGTAGCACTGGTGAGCTGATTTATATGTTACTCACCACCATAGTAAAGGAATTTCATCCAGGCAGACCAGGGACCCAACTGACTACAAAGTGTAAATGCATGTGGCTAGAATCTTATCATCAGGATACAATCCAGATACTAATCACCCAAAGTGACCGGGTGGGAATAGAGTCTGAATTTATGTTTGTTTCATAGCAGTGTTTCCAAAGTGTACCTCTGAAAAACACCCTGCACATCCCTGACGAATTGTGTGCTGTTTAATGTCAGAATCACAGAAGATCTGATATCCTTCTTTACTGTCTTTATTGCTGCAAGAGATTAACTTCAGAGTGATGTGTTGAGAGTGCCCTTCATTTGGGCACTACGCGAGTGTGTGATGTCTACTGGGTCTTTGAAGTTCTCCTTGAAATTCGACAAGATCTTCTTGAACAGATGAGTTGCCCCTCATTGGTGCTTCCTGGAATGCTAACAATTAGCAAGTGGCATCTCTATTTGTCGATGTCTAACTTGAAATCCTGTTCCCAAACTGCTGTTTTCTCTCAAGGATCTTGGAGACACATGACTGTTTGCGCAAGAGAGATTCTTTCTTTTTTTTTCACTTCAGGTGAGCAGAACAAAGTCTGATACTTGCCTGGGGATACTGACATTTGTTTTCTTTGCAAAAGGGTATTTTTTATGAAGTGAGTTTAAGCTACACAACTAGTCAAAAGCTTTGAAATGCCTGCTTGAATGTATGTTTATTCAAGCATTTAGGCATCTTTCATATACAGATAAACCCCTTCGCCTCCCATACCAGCAACCCCAGGTACAGGCCCAGTCAGCCCTTTAGGTCCAGTCCCCGTAGGTCCAGTCCCGGGTAGTCCTGTCCCCGTCAGTCCTGTCCCCATCAGTCCTATCCCCATTCGTGACACATACGAGTACACAGTGGATTCACGTTTGTTATTATATTTGCAATATAAACAATCTACATACATGCCCACCCACCCCCGGTCCACAGTAAAATGTTCAAGCGTTGACCGGTCTGTGGTGATAAAAAGGTTGGGGACCAGTGCCCTAGATCGCAATCCCATCAAGGAACAAGAGACCCAGTGGCTCCACATCACAACTTAAAGGATTCACTGCTTACACCAGAAGCCATGGAACCTTTGGAGTTCTTGTGGAGTCCAAGCCTCTGTGGGTTGGAAATTTTTGGGGGGGGCATGCTGAGGAACAATTAGGGTGTTGTTTATGAGGGTTTATCTCAAGGACCAATAACTGCAATGAAATATGACACAATTATGTTCCTTAACTAAAGGTAATGAGGGCAGTATTAATCCCAGTGACCGAATGAAGAACCACCCCAGGGACAGTTTGGTACCTTTTTATTTCTGGATAGACTAAATGCAGTATTAAACAGGAAATATGTCAGCAAGTTGTAAGCTAAGCATAATGTAGCCTGTGTGTTCTACATTGTTATAACTATTAAGGAAACACATAAGGGTTTTCTGGCCAAGTTAGGAACCTGCATTACAGGCACAATATTGTGTACGATTGTGATTAAGGCAAAAAATACTATTAAGTAGTGGTTAACAGTGGCAAAAAAACTGTAAACATGCACAATCTTTCAAAGGATGGATTAAAAGTTAAAGGGTGAAGCTAAACAACCTGCATTCTCATAATTAAAAACAGTTTTATATTGCTTTTCTAAACATTTAGGCACATTTTATGTTTCCTTTATGAAATGACTCAAGTGGTGATTATAGAATAGTTAGTAATATGTAATATTAATCACATGACAAACATTGTGATCTTGCCATCACATTGACACAAAGAAAATTATGATGAGTCTTTCACCATTCACCTCCTAATGACTTAATGATGATAATTCAGTGTGACTTTTATAATAGGCTCATTGGCTGTACTGCTAGAGACCTAATGCATACTTATTTGTGTAACTGTAATGAGCATCGTAATAATACATTTCTTCTGTTCCGTTTATTTCAGTGGAACCCACATTTGAATGTACATATGGGAATGGTATGCAATGCACTCAAAATCTTGTCAAAGTTTTCTAAAACGTTCAAGCACCCATCAGTGGTGTGTGACAGATTAATCATAAGAAATACGGATCCGTACGAAAACATCTTGGTGTTTCACTGATGCTCTGCCTAATTAGAGAAATGCTACATGGGCATCCAGAAGAAAATAAACTTGGCGACAGAATGACTGAGCACTGATATGCAAGCCACTTTAGTCTGACACAACCCATAACATCAGCGAATTCATAATGTTCGCCTGATTTCTCAGCACTAGGGTCAAATTAATTGGTGGACACACTGCTAAACCAGCTGCCACTTCCTCTCCTGCCATACTCTCATCTCCTATTCGTTCATGTGTGTAAACAGCTCAGTGGCTCAGGTGAAGCAGTGGGGCCAACAGCACCTTGACATAATACCATTGTTTAGCATGGGCAACCTCATGAACCCCATTGTTATTTGTCTCAGCTACCCATGTCGCGATAAGGCCCTTGAGTACTAGGGAGTTTTTATCAGACGGAAAAGTGAGGCAGACAGAAAACACATCCAGCCTCCACCTTCCCCAACCCTATCTCGTCTTTAAAAAACACTGCTGTCCTGTGGGGAGCTTTTCTTTTTTTCCCTATGTGACAATGGAGGGTTGCTGTAGTGTCAGGAGGGCTATGAAACCACAGCTCCGGGAAACAGAAGAGACCACTGCAATAATGTTCCGTTTCTCAGCTTTTATCTTTTATAGGTGCAAGTTTTGAACTGAACAGCTTTGCCTTAGTTTTTATGAACAGCTGACAATATTTCTCCTAATTTCCAAATAAGATTATTGTTCTTTCAAAGCATCATTTCAAAGGAAAAACATCAAAATAAGAGGCAAAACTTCAAAATTAGAGAAATGATGCAGTATTTACAGAAATTGAACAATTAAAAGAAAACAGAATCCAGAATGAGGTGCAGATGTAGGACTTTAGCAGACTCTGGCATGGAATGGTTGCCAATACTCATACTCATGCTTCAAAATAAAATGACAGCTGTCTATTTGTTTTGCCCCGCACTGTAGCTTCAAGGAGCTGACTTCCTAACCTCATAGAGTAACAAAGCCTAAAACAAAGTCAGTTTTCTGTGTATTTTAATAACAGAATAACCTACAAATTGAAGCTCCCCTCTAGTGCTGGGCGATAAAACGATCTCGATTTATTATCGATAAAAAATGAGGACGGTCACGCTGATATGCGCAGGCTGTAAAACTCGATAAAACTAGTTTGCTCCATTTTAGAGCATGCGCTGATACAGACAACCCAAGGGCCAATCGAGTAGCACATTAGGTTTGCTTAACAGCAATTAATAATTACATTTTTACAATGGAATTTTGTATGTAAATAGTCATTTGTTGCGATAAAAAATATTTGTTTACTAATATTGTTTTACTGTTTTCATTCTGTTTACCGGGATAGAATTATATTTATACTTTTTTATTACATTATTTTTATTATTACAGGAACTATACTATTGATAATTATCGATATCGGTCAATACGGGAAAAATTATCGTGATATTTTTTTTTGCCATATGGCCCAGCTCTACTCCCCTCACATTAGCAGTCACACATTCTCAGTTGCGGGTCTGAGAGATTTTAAGATACATTTGGGATTACAAAGTGGATTAACTAAAATACTGAGTGGTGGATCACACGGACAGCAGTGAACGGCTTTAATTAAGAAATAGATGAGACTATGGATAGCAAGTTTCTACTGAGATGTGTTTTACGCAAATAACTTTCAGCCAACTGCATAACTTGTCATATAGCCCACGGCACATCCTGTAACGCAAATGTCTTCAAATCTAGAGGGAATAATACAACATCTACATTACTTCCAATGACTGTGCCAGTGCAACTGCTTTATGATGAAGAATAATGACCAACAAAGCAAATATTAGCCATTACTTCACATGACCTTAATAAACAAAACACAGCTTGTGAACTGAAATATGCAAATTTCTAGATGGAAACCACTCAGAGTCAGAGAATATATGACTCCAGGTCAATATTTGAATGCTTGTTTTATAGCATCTTTTTTTTTGGTATCTTTATCTTAGTCTCCTAAACACAATATCATACTCTGAGTGAAACCAAATATGACTCATCCATAAACATAAAAACTACAAATGTGACTTGTTTTCCACTGCTATTTGAACAAACTGGCATTCAGAATTAAATTGTAAAGCTATTCCAGGAAATTAGCTCACGGCTTAACATGTCACCTTTTAAAATGAGATTTTTTTTAACAAAACAAGTAATCTAGACACTCTTTTGTTAGTCTTTTAATTAAAAAGGGTTTTAAAAATTAGGGTAGAGCTTTGTCTGTCTTTAAGGAGAGATGGACGTCAGAAAGACATGTAATATCCTGTAGCCGAGGCTTCTTTCAGTCTCGCTCCTCACCGAATACATTCCAGACTGTTTCCACTTCAACTTTTCTATCTGCCCACACGCAGATCCTGCACTTAGAAGTTATCCACGCTTATTATTGTGTAATATGGCTCAATTTCCAGGTGAATGTATTTGGTGGAATAGCGGCAGCACACTAGATTTTGAGGAAGGGGAATATAAAATGGCCCCAAATGTAGACATCCTTTTCCAAGTGCCACTTGTGACAAGCAGAGCAGCATTCACATGCAGAAGGTGAGGTTATTTTATAGTTTTTTGTTTATTGTTTTTGTCATATGAGTTTACAAAAATACACTCCAACTACTTATCATTTGTGACTGCAAAACACAAAATCATGATGGGAATGTTCCACCTTGAGCATCCTGCATCGCTTTATATATTAAACAGCTAGTTGAAGTTGAACGCCAACTGAAAATAGTCCAAACATAAATGAACGATAGCTAATGTTACTGCACCGCAATAACACACAGGTTTTTATTTCAGCTGGTCAATTTTATAGTGAATGTTTTATTATTATTATTATATCATTCAAACTGACGACACCTGAACTTACATTGACTTTAAGTCATAATACCACATTAAGATTGTGGTGCGGTCATACCTACCTCAGTGTGGAAAGTGTGGACTGGCTGGAGAAGCTCATGAAGGCTCCAGGAGCAGCGAGGGGGCGGATGGAGGAAAAATGTAGGGTCAGACTGCTACATGTGGATTGGCAGACAGACAGAAGTATATGAAGAAGCCCTGGTGTGGCAGGGGATGATGGTACTCAAGAGTCAAGAAGCACTGTCCTTCTGTCTTTGAAGACCCATCCACCTGTAGAAAAGAAAGAGGAAGAGATCTTAGCACAAAACTACACATTCTGTATAAAACATGACATGTTGTTTCATGGCTTTTAATCTGCTACAAACTACACAATCACATTTATTGCACATATTTATTGATGTCCTGCTTTTTTTTGCACATCTGAACTCTGTTCTGCATCGTTGCACATCTCTTCTACTTGAATACAGTACAGGTCAATACGGTTTTTATGCTCGATGTAGACATTGTCAAATTGCACTGAACGTCTTGTCCCATTTAGTTGTATTGTTGCTCTTGTTTTCTGTCTTGGTTGGACTTGTGTTCTGTTCTGTTCTGCTCTTGTGTTGGGGTCCTAGAGGAACGTTGTTTTGTTTTTAATATATACTGTGCATATGGTAGAAATGACAAAATATACCTACTTGATTTTGCACAGTGTCTGGTACTGTAGTGATTGGCCAAGACATGTGGACTGAGTTGCTTGAGACTTTCAAACCAATTTCAGAAATACTTTCCCTGAACCTTCGGTTAAAAGCTTTAAATATTCTAGCTAGAGTTGCATGTACTGCATGAACTGGAGAAAATTACCCCTCAAATTTCATAGTGGTGCTAGCAGAAACTAAAGTCCTCAAGTTTTTAATGTCACTACTCTAGTCCTAACTGCATCACATCTTCATGACTTTTTCATCTTGTACCCTTTAAAAAACAATGAATTTGTCAAGAGTTAATGGAATAAAGCCTTAAAATGAACTTGAACTTGATGATATAACTGGCACTATATGTCTATGCTTCCAGTGAAGCAAACCTTCATACTGAATAATTTGCTTGGAAGTTTACAGACAGAATGGCTGCAGTAGAATTTTTCTGCTTTATAGACTCAAGTCCAGTACTGGTACCCTGATTCAACATGTCTGTTACTTTGCATGTTTTTTTTAATGCACTAACTCAACATACTGTTAGACACAGGCCCTCCAGGACACAAACTGTTCATGCCTAGATTACAACCAAAAACAAGACAGTCTCCATTACAGTAAAATGTATACTGCAGTTCAGATACCTTTAAAAATATGAGAACACATCCTTCATCTATTTTCTGAGCCTAACCAAGGTTACTGGACTGTATTCCATTGGTTAAAGGACAAAAGCTAGATAATATCTCTGGGCAAACACACACACACACACACACACACACACACACACTCACATACATACATACATACACACACCTATGTTCAATTCCACATCTCTAATTCACCTGACATGCATAAGGCAGCGCACTTCACCACCATGCCAACTGAAACTACTTTGGTTATTGTGTGACTGTTTTTATTTTTAAAAAAATCTGTTGGTGACTGTTTTTTATATAATTTCATGACCATTTAAAAACAAAAAACCAAAGGTCTCTTTCATAAATCAGAAATAATGCCATTGGCATCACTCTTGACAAAATTCTAAAGACAGAGCATTGCCTGTAAAGGGTTTTGTTCTCTGAGATCTTGGGAGAAGGTCAGAAGTAATTTACCAGAAATGAGCATTGTACGGTGAAAGTGGGGATTTATTCTGAGCATGAGAAAAGGGAGCATCATTCTGCTCTAGAAGTGTGACAAGCATTTAGATGTTCCAACCAACACCCCTTGATAATCCAGCAGCTGGCTTGTGCCTTCATTTTGGGAAAACCCTGTCGCGGTTACAAATAATCCTTCGCCCGGTGGGTTTTCTGATCTGCGTTTTGCTTTGTTCGTGGTTCTTTGTCGCACTCAATTGCAGCACAATTACAGTTCTGCATTCTTTTATTCAATTTTATACCAAAACTGCACCAAAACAAACAAACCCAGCATCATGTAAACTGGCACAGCCGCTTCTATTTTCAACATTTTCATCACTCATTCATGAGTGACCTCACCCAGGGAGCTTTGTTCAAAGTTAAACTCCACAGTGAGTCCTGAAACAGTCCAACTTTCCGCCTGCTTGCTCGGGCTTTGAACTTGCTTTTTTGTGTGTGTGTGCGTTCTGCTAACGTATCCTCAGAGGGCCTGAGCTCATTTGCATTTTTACCTGTAAGAATTCAAGTCCAGCTGGAAAACAGTGTGGAGTGATATGAAAATACTCTCAGGCACCTTAGCACAGACGGAAAAATGTAAGTAAGAGCAAACAAAGAAATGCTGTGTAATTCTGGGGGGGGTTTCGATGGTGATCCGATTGTTGAGTGGTATTCAAAATAGTAGAACTGTCTGTCTCTCTCTCTCTCTCTCTCTCTCTCATTCTCTCTCTCTCTCTGTCTCTCTCTCTCTCTGTCTGTCTGTATCTCTCTGACTATTTCTCCCTCATCGTTTGCTTTATTTTCTCTCCATCAGTAACACTTTTCTGGGACAGAAGTTACACAAGACAGAAAAATAAAGAATGTTGCTCTAGCTCGGCCATGTTGAACCTGTGCTGCTTCCCCCCTCCCTACTCAAATATCTCCTATTTCTCTCCAGACACACAGCTAACACACCTGAAAAAAACATAACACACCGAGTGTCAAAGGATAACTATGATTCCCTAATTGTTTATTGCATGCATAACATCTAGTTATTGTGCCTTTGATCCTGTCCATGGTCTACTTCATGCTCATAAATATAAAACCTTGGTGTCACACCCAGGACCGAACACTGACCCCTATCTTCCTCCAGCCCACACCTAACTCCTACATCCCCGAGCAGGGTTCCCTCCCAGCACATGTGCACTGGTGTGACACTTTATCTGGGTATACATAAATGGAACACTGAGTGTATATACACAAGTCTATACATGATTATATGCATGATTAGTATAGAGGAACTGGTTTCTGTGTAAAATATATTATGTTTTCTCAACATGTCTTTTAAACAATAATTTCATATAGGGGGAAATAAGGAGTGTGCATTAATTTGTCATTTAGGTTTTTAGACCATATATATATATAAACAAATTTCATTTTATGTTCATTCTCCTCTCCTTTTCCAGGCCCCATCCCTGTGAACCCAGCTGCCTGCAGCAGAACAGGCCTTTCTTTGTCAGCACAGGCTCGCTTAGGGCCCAGCATCAGTGGCTCTGTGTTTTCTGCCTTGTTCTGATGAGTCCCAGCATGAGGTAGAAAAGACAAAGAGGCAAAGAGCTGGAGCCAGTGGTCTAGAAGGGGCGTCATGGCACCCATTCCAGATTTGCATTACTGACATTTTAGGGTCTGTAGCAGAAATGTCAATGATGACAAGGTATGATTCGTTCCTCTGCTTTATACAGAGAGAAACCTTTTCCCTCCTAATAAAGAATAACTGACCACCCAAATTACATTAGGAACAAGCAATAACCCTGCCTGTTCAAATATGTTTTAAATTATGCCTGATCTGTTGATGGTCTGTTTGGTTTGTATCAACGTTTCTATTGCTTCCATAATGGCTGTGATTTCGGCACCCTGGTGCTACTATCCAAGAGGTCATCACCAAATGCATCACAGTGAATGCATGTGCTACAGAACACATTAAATGACAGTAAGTGTCTACCCTTACGAAATGATGGACAGTGGACAAATGAAAATGCATGTCATGTAGAGATGGGAAGGAGCTGTAATTGGCAAGTAAACAAGCTCCTCAAGTCTCTCGAAGGAAATCTAAGTGAGGGGCAGAGCGAGCCTAACAGAGAGTGCATTAGCAGCGATAATGATCCCAGCTTGACTTTGATATTCAGAGCTGACTCCTGCCCACCCACACAGCAGGCCTGACTGCGATGCTGCACTGTACCGGGTTTTGGACTTGAGGCTCCACTAAGTGGTCTGAGGAGACTTGGCTCTCCCTTCGAACTACTCCATTAGTGACTTGGGTTTGTACCATTCTGTGTGTACGTGCATTTACATGTTTCAGCTGCTGTTAGGGGATATACATGCGTGTGTGTGTGTGTGTGTGTGTGTATGTGTGTCCTGATCTGAGAGCACTGTCTTTTCTATTATCCATAAATAAGGCCATTGGTGGATTGACATGTTTACTGGAAAAAACACTGCCTAGATGCAAAAAGCACCGCACTGGTAAGAGTATATGGAATATAAATAGACTTATGAAAAGTCACGTAGCCAAGTACAACACAAAGAGCGGTGGGATGAGGTCCTTTGCACTTTGGTGCTCCATTTTATAAGACTACAATTTATGCCACTGGTGCGAGTCGGTAACTATAGTCGATGTGGATTTATATTTTAAGGCAGAGTAACTTCAATGGGAAACTCGTCCAACCACCCCCCCACAACAATATACAATGGACAGTCATTTATAATTGATACTACATTTGGTTGACAATAACTAAATATATTATCACTAATTCAGCAAGCCCAGGTTTGTCTAAGATTGAAATTTCCAAGTGTTCCAGAAGAAGACTATGGGAAAAGGAAGCTAGACTCTTTACAGCAAATCCAACATATTTATCCACCAACGGCCTTTTTACTCGTATGACATCAGGAAAACAATCGTTAATTTATTTACTTTATTTAGCATTACAAACATGGGCCTTCAGATCCACCAAGGTCCGTGACTCTGTAATTGGCCAACTAGCACCCTCCTCGTCTCTCTGCAGCCAAGCCTAACAAAACTCCCTCTCCCCAAAGCTAATGATGTGCTCTATATTTAGCTAGTGTGCCGCTTCCCTGCCTGCCCATGTCGTTGCCTGTTACAACCCCATCCCTTGGCACATGGTAATTGTGAAGCATGCCTCATGAAAAGTGTTCTGCACCAGAGGAAAATAAACAAGTTCTTTTCGTGGTGATGGACGTGCTGAGAGGCAGAAAGACCAGGACGAGGTCACGTTTAAAAGCGGCACTGCAAAAGCGAGCGAGACCACCTTAGGGCCGACCGGGAGCATTTTACTCAGCGAGTCACTTTTTTGTTGTAGAAAAAAGAAACAAAAAGAAGCTAACAGCGTCTCTATGCCTAGGAACTGATTCCGCCGAAGGCTCTGGATGTCTTGACCAGAATATTCCAATGCTGGCCGGGTAATCCACCATATGAACGTTTCTGTGAAACACCTTGAATAAATATACTATTTGCTTAAAGAAAATTCCAACCTGACTCCCGAGCACCTGGTTCCACTCTGCATATAATTTTGCACTTTTCCTCCAACTGAAAGTTGTTTTTTTTTTCTAGATCGACTTGTTGGTATCACATTCTTAAGCACAACCAGGGTTTATTGCCATTTCATTCAATGAAATTTACATGACATAGGCAGACAGAGTCTTCATTCCTCTCAGTCAGATTTGGGGACCTTTGGGGAACTCCATACCAGCACAGAGAGAAGGAGGCGACAGGGAGGCACAGGGCACCAGAGTGGAAACATAAGCCGATTCATCCCGCCATTGATTGAGGATTTACACAGAAGTGTTGTGTTTTGTTTTTTTGATTTTTTGTACACACCTCCCTCCACCGCCACATATCTGCAGCTCAACAAAACACGTTCAATTGGCAAATGGCTTGGAAGTCTGTCGGATACTTTGATTCTGGCAATTTTTGTCCACTCACGCGCTTTGTCTGCTGCTTGAGGGAACAGATTTCACTGGCGAAAAGGTCACCAAGACCTGACTTTACACTTACACACATGCTGTAGTCTATGGCTGAAGTAAAAGGGAGAAAATAACAGACAGGGGAACAGCAGTGTTTCTATCTCTGTCGACAGTGTGTGGAGCGACGCTGTGAGCCATCATGCTAATGGAAGCTCAGAGAGACGAATCCCCCCCCGGTGAGTCCCCTCATCGTTGCTGCACGGAAAACTTCTCTGCAATCCTAATGTGCTTTACTATTAGACCTCATCATTCACAAATCCCATTATTACAGCACTGCCACACAGCACTGACACTCACGCACACACATACAGTCAACACGACTGACTAAAGGGCCTTGCATTGGCATATTGATGCTGCCAAATTTGTTTAGTAATTTGGAAGTGGTACCAGGTGTTGCAGGGCACGTTCTAAGTATTATTAATGCTCTGCAGTTTCGTATTTTTTTAAATAATTGTATACTAAAGATACTTGTCCTCTTGAAACAACAGAGCTCTTCCATGATTACAAGTTGGCTATTCACTTTGAAACATTGCACACTGTTACATTGCATTTACATTTACAATGGATCAAGGCGATTTTCTTTTCCTTTAAATTCATTACTGTGTAGACAGACAGCAGTTGGGTGTGAAGGACTGTGGGGGTAGCAAAACCAGAAGCTGGCGGAGAAAGGCAATGCAGCTGAGCACACAATCTGGAAACAAAACGTGTAGCATTCTGTCATTAATTTGCAATACCTGGGTGAGCCTATTTAGTTATTCATTAAAACAAATCTGAAAAATGTGTTTGAGCTGTTAGTTGTTAGGTAAAGAGTCTAGTAACTAGACGCTAGTAACTGTATACAACTGTATGCACTAATAACAGTTACTATGGTTCTCATATGTGTATTACAAGCATTGGCCTCGTTTTATTCAGTTACCATTAACATGATGAGGTTTTTACTTGGACCAAGTCTGATAGCACTAGTGGAAATCTTTCTATTTTAATAGAATATGTGTCCATTACAAAAAGTACTGTCTGGCACATGATCCCCAAAAAGTCTACACATCTGTGTTATCACTCTGTTTAAACTTCAAAGATGATCGCTTTTCACACTTACATAATTACAAAACCTTTCCTTTCTGTTCTTTCCATTTTTCTGGTGATGTTTCTCCTGAAACCGTCTATAAAATGTTTTGTTTTTTTCTCAGACATTTCCACAAACAATACTTCGACAAACATTTGGATTATAAAAGTGTTTGTCATATCCAGACAGGCCCAGGTAAACAACGCACTAGCAGGAGCTACTCGTGAGATTTTATTTCAGGAGTCTTGGCGGGAAATGCAAACAAAGCAGATACTGATCACAGCATAGCTTCTAAACAGAAACATGGACATAGTGCTGCTTCAGCTAAACTGGAAAACAGAAAAAAAGATCCAGAAGAACCTAAAATTCTCTGTGGTGTGGTGAACTGAAGCCTTGTAAACATTAGGGCCAGCCTCGTTAGTGTCTTTTGATGCAGAAAAGGGACTTCTGTTTAAGGACACATACAAAAACGAACACAACATGCTACGCTAACCAGTAGGCATGATAGAGAATGGATGCCCAGTGCTGCGAGGGAAAGAGAAAAATGCAGAACAGGTGTAGGTAACCAGGTGAGTGGGAGAAACCAGTGGGTTTGGCAGAGATTGTTGTTCTTGTTGATATGGACTAGAGACTCTCTTCCAATAGTATCTACTTCTACAGTTACATTAATGGCATTTTCAGATGTTTCATCCAAAATGACTTCCATTCCCTAACTACAGGTGACAGTCTCCTTGGAGCAGCTTGGGGTTAAGGGTCTTGCTCAAGAACCCAATGGTGGTTCTCTACAGTACTGAACTCTACTGTACCAACTCTGTTAGCCATAGATGGCCAATCTGTCTAACAGTGATTAAGTTTGTCGAAGGCTTTCATTTGTTAATAACTTCCATGGAGACTGACTCTCTCTTTCTCTGGTTCAACTAGAGGCTTAAGGCTTGGTTCCTCTCCTCTGTCTCCTTTGGCTTGTTCACAAGGGGTTTGGATTTGAATTCTGTAAAGCAGCTTTGTGGTTGCAACACATAACTATAGGCTGAATTGAATTACAGTGAATTGAAATGGGGGTGAGGGAAGTGCCAGACTCAGTAATCCAGTGACCTGGACAGCCAAGGGCATGGCATATGAGGCGTGGCCAGGAAAGCACGGCGCATTTCATCATGCATCAAACCTACATTCATTATTGCATACTTATATCAATGTGAAGAGCAGCATGACGGTGCAAACATATTGTGCTCACAGCAAGAATGTGCCATGAAGTCTGAGGGTCTTATTTGTGTGGAGTTTGCATGTTCTCACAGTGTCTGTGTGGGTTTTTCACCTCATAGTCTCTCCCACAGTCCAGAGACATGCACGACAGTTTAATTGGAGATGCAAAATTGCAGCTAGGTGAGTGTGCCTGTCTATGTGTCTGCCCTGTGATGAACTGGCACCCTGTCCGCCTTTCACCCTCTGCCCGCTGGAACAGGCTCCAGTGACTCTGGTTACAGATAAACGGCTCAGTTAATGGATGGACGAAAATCCGTGCAAAGAAGATAAAAAAACAGCAGGATTTCTTTTTCATTGTTAACTGGTGAGCTTAGATAAAGGGGTGTACAAAAATCTTATCCTAATACAGTTGTGTCTCATACAAAAGACATGAGGTTTCGACCAGCTCCCTACTTTGCCACTGATTATGACCCTACACTCAAATCACTGATGGATGTAAAGATTGTAAGGTCATAATAAATCTGCTGCACTGATTGATTCTTTGCTGCAACCATAATGTGCATTTAGAGTAGCTCATATAAAAGCAGCATGCAGAGTTAAGCTTTATTGGTCAGGCAGTGCCTCAAGAACAGCTATTATACAGATACTATAAACTATAAATGGAATGGCTCTAAACTTCTTGGAAGTTTTAAACTAAGCTCCATCCCAGGGAAATGCTGGTCAGATTGTTAAAAATGTTACTTTGAAAATGATTGACCTTCAGGCTCTTTTTTCTGGGCCAGGAATCAAACCCTACCTTCTCCACATACAGGGCAGATGTGTGATCTCCGGTGATCGCGCACAGTTTAGCGGAACGTTTCCAATTTTAGCTGTTGAAGTCAACAATTGTTCATAATTGTATGTAGAATCTCAGCTGAAATTTTGAGACAGCCATGTACCAGTTCAAAATCAGCTACTTAAATTGGAAGAACTGGACTAAACAAGTTCCATCTGTTTCAATCATGCACCCAACCAAAGGGATTAAGAATCACGTAGTGAATTTACTGTTGAAACTGTTCATACATGCTTTTGTTGATTACTAATACTGAGGCTCTTACCAATATTTTTGCACCACAATCACTACAATCAGCTCAAAAGTTGTAGTGGATAATCACATGTCATTGTACACCCTATTGATATATTGATGCACTATTAAAATTTTTAATATACTATTAAAATATTTAATATATTAGCAAATCAGGTTTCATACAAATCATACAGAGAGACGAACACTATGTCAAAAATAAATGGCCATCCAGATGAAAAGGGGATTATAAAGATGCCCAGATTAGGAAAAAAAATGGGGTTGGGATTCTGTTAGTAATATCGACAGCAGGAAATATAACATGCTCACATAGAATTGATAATTTAGCCTGACTTTAATGTTAACAGAATAAAACAGAAACAACCAAAATATTTGATACATCTATGATTTGATTTGACTCTCAATACTGGGTTAGATAGTCTGATATTGTGAGTGAAATGTAATGAAATGAAATAATATTATTTTTTAATTATTTTGTCATATAAGTACCACTAATGACAGTGAGTGAGTTGTGGAAATAAGGACAGCTACAGTGATCTCAAATATGTATTCAACCATTTTGTTTTAGCATTAAATATATTTGTAATAACCACTTGCCCTGAATACTTTAATACAAAGTAGTGAGGTTTTGCCAAAGAGGCCCATCTGAACATCAAATCCCACAATGATACTTTTTAAGCAAAAACCCTCAAACTCCGAGAGATGCTCAGAAAAGCAATTCTAAAAGGAATGGGAGGGTGATGTCTGAAGGTTCACAAGAATACAAGGGGGGGGGGTGTACAGCACCTTCACCTTTATCTCTGAAGTTAGAGCTTGCCAGCGTGAAAGGTGGAAAGAGCAGTGCGAGAGCACATTTAAAAATTAAACCCACACTGATTTAAAGGCCTCAAAAGCTGTTACATGCCATGCAAGTCATGTTCCACATCTGTCACCCTGACATCCCGCTTCTCACCCCTCCGTGTTTTTGTTTTTTTTTTTCTTTTTTCTTTTGGTGTAGTCTCTTTTCATGCACACCTGTTTACAAGCATCACTGATCTCTCCTAGAGCACAAAAGGCCGTGGGAGGTGAAGCAATCACTGTAGCCTTTGGCACTCATGTCACAATCACTGTGTGATATATGGCTGTGTGCAAACACCAAGTTAGGCTAAGCAAAGCGCAGTGGCAGTCTCAGCTTTGTGCTCGAGCTGGCAAAGCTCTGCGCGTCCAAATTCTGCCTCCCAGTGACTTTCTGCAAAACTAATAACATTCTCTCTTTCTCTCTCTCTCTCTTTCACTCCTTCTGGAAGGTAGAGGAGGGAAATTGGGCTCAATACTGGGTAATACTGTCTCCCCCTCAAAAAAGACCAGCCTCTCTCATCATTCTTGGCTCAACCAAGCTGCTAACAGTCGAGGAGCCAGAGGAACAGACGACACAGCAAAAAATATTATCCATGCACACATCCCCGAGGTTCTGCCTGATGGGAGGTTTTTTTTTTGTTTGTTTTTTTTCATTTTCTCTGGAACAGAGAGACAGAGCTAGACAGTGGCCTCAAGCAGATCCAATGACGAGTCTCCACGCTTGCAAATTAAAAGGGAAGGTGTTTTCGTACTAGCGATTGGACAACTGCAATAGCACTCTCTTTTTATATATGTGTTAGGTGTATACATGCATTTTCTGGAGAAAAAACGGCATATTTCAATAGTCTCACAAGAATGATTCAGTTAGGTAAGACCTAGATTTGTTATATCTGTTTGAGAGCTGCAGCAGAAGTGCAGAAAGGCTTCAAAAGGACTTAGAATTAAGAAGCGGAGAAAGACTTTTTCCTCAGTTTTTGAGGACACGATGGTCCGTATTCATCAAACCTCATTCAAGTCAAAGTGAGCTTCTTTGTTATCCCAACCATATACCAGTATACAGAGCTGAATTGCATGGTAGAATGGTATGATTCTGCCAAATTGCACAGTAAAATGTGGAGTAAAAGGCAGGCTTGGATCATTATTAGCCCATAAGTCCATCCAGCTGAGTGATAAGCATAAGCAGACAAATGTGTGAGGCTCAGGCACAATCATGGCAGTGCAGGCGGACTGGTTCATGGAGGATTACCAGGGGCTCATATGTATATGAGCATAAATTTGGTGTGTTATTGGAAAAAAAAAAAAAAAGTAATGGTTTTCCACACAGCAGATTCATTAACTGTGCTCTTGTAACGACAATTACATACGACAGACATGGAGCACTTCAACCTTGTTTTTTTTATTGAATAAGGCCAAGGCATTCAGCTATTCAATGCAGAATAGTAGTCAATCCTTAAATGAAAGGTACTTGTTAGATTAGTCGACTCTCTTCTTTTAAAAGCGCAACCAATGTTACTCCAGCCAAACATAATTGCTCTCTTTTCGTGAAAAGACTAGTTTTTCCTTCCTGTTCAGTACGAGAGACCTTTTACTTGCAACCAAGCTCTCCCCTCAACTGCCATTCATCCACAGCAGCGCCGAAGAACCCCCCACTTCTCATTCTTGATAAAGAGTCATTCTGGGCGAAAGTGAAATGCGGGAAAACTCCACACGCTAAACATGCCATTAGAGGCGCGAGGGGCATAATCAGCAGGAATGAAACCTTGTTATTACCGGAAAAGTGCCTCACTGAAACAGTGCTAGAACAAACACCACAAAATCGCCTCAGTGACTGTAACCAGAATTTTAACAGCTACATCCTTCTGTTTACAAGTACAGCCAACTTTCCTTTACTGGATCACTTCACACCACTTCCAGTGGCAAAGGCTTTGACAGAGCAGATACAAAAGCCTGCAGGGACCAGTCAGCTACTGCTGTAAGAAAAATCAATAACACACTCTAGGACAGGGCACACAGGTGAAAATTCAAACTAAATAAAAACGTTCAAATGGGATACCCCATTCCTCAATTCAATTCAATTTTATTTATATGGCACTTTTTAATACCAAGTTGGAACAAAGCAGCTTTACAGAGTCCAGGTCCGAGCCCCAAGTGAGGCAACAGAGACGAGGAAAATTCTCTCAGCTAGAGAAAGAAACCTTGGGAGGAACCAAGACCCAAAATGGGAACCCATCCTCCTCAGGTCGACCCTGAGATAAAGAAAAGAGAGACTTATTAACCCTGCTTCTTTCCTAATCCCCCTCCAGCAAAAATCTTTTAAATTCACATTTTAAATTCAGTCTCTCCCACTCATCCTACTTGGGACGGCACCTCGTAATTAGCATGTGTTATTTATCCCATGGGCAGCAATGGGAGGTGGGCATGACTGGGTCGCATGAGTGTGTGAATCTACTGCAGTCTGTGAAATGTAAGTAGGTCATATTGGAAGATGACGAGCGCAGTGTGAGCAATGTCTGGCATTTCAACATCTTAAATAACAAAACGCTAACAAAAACTCTAGCGTTAATATCATCTTTCATTTATTGTTTTATATAATCCATTTGTAATATGCAAAAGTATTTTCTTTTGTATTTTCTATTTTTAAGGCTGATTTTACACTGTACATTAACCAGACACTGACTAAGTGACACCTAGCATCGTAGCCTGTTAAGACCTGCATTAATATACACCTTGTTTAGCATCAGCTTAACATTCCCCTCCAATGTAGAAGAATAAGAACCATCAGATCATCATTTCAAATACACCTAGGTACCCTCTGTGCTAGTAAAACTACATGAGTGTGTGTCTGTGTACTGAGTACTCCTCATTAGCTGACAAGATTCACGGTGCAGTAGATAGCAATACACACACAGACACACACACACACACCCACACACTGTCAGATATCTTAACTAACTCACTCTTATTAAACATGAACAATATTTGAGGAGCAGCTGAAATAATGTGAGTGATATATTAGCTATCCAAGTGACGTGCTTACTTAGTGATTATCAGTAAAGAGGAGAAGAGGAGAAGAGGAAGGCCTAGTGGGACTTTACTGGATATGGTGAGTGACGATATGCAGGTAAGTGGTGTGAGAAATGTAGATGAGAGGATACAAGGAAATGGAGAAATTTGACCTGCTAATAAAACAGGAGCAGCCAGAAGTAGAAAAAGAGGAATTTTGGTTGTCTGGTGCAGGTTAAACAACCGATGGAGGAGATTATTGTGCATTAATACATAATATATTTGATGCCTGTGATGTGTGTGTATTTTGTAATAGCTTTGCTTCATTCTCGTCTTAAAAATCAAAACAAATTCAGAGCGAATGGACAGATGGTAATACACACACCCATTTCAAAACAGAGTCAGAAATTGACATACTAAAGAAGGAGAGTTTGTTTTATGTCTGGTCAGTATAGATTGCAATATTTATTTTCCAATGAACTACACTGACATCGTAATCATACCAGGGCTTGTTTCAAAAATATCTGGTTCTGTGCCCAGAAACTGAGCACTGATGAAGCTCTATGCCCTGGAGATTTACTTTCTCACAGAAATACACTTATGGATTTGATCAAGCCAATCAACGATCCTAATTAGCTCAAGAATGTGGAGTCAATTGTGACCATGACCAACATAAACAGTGCAGTCATAGATAAGCTATCACCTTTAAACTTTTAATGTGAACAGTAAAAATAATGCTGCATGTGATTCACTTTTGCCACCACCACATCAGTGTCACTGCAGTGAGGATGATTCACCACTTAACACACTACATGGACAAAAGTATTGGGACATTCTTGTTTTTCACGGATTAGGCTATGCCCGCTATTTGCTAGTGAGGGTCAATCTCTATGCATTAAAATACCAAGACATTTTGGACATGGTTCCAACTTTATAGGCAGATTGAGGAATAACCTTTTCTATTCCAACATGCATGTGTCCCAGTGCACAAGGTACCGTCCATAAAGACACAATTGATGAGTTCAGTGCGGAAGAACTTGATCAGCCACACAGAACCCTGACCTCAACCCCATCCAGCACCTTTGGTATGAACTGGAACGGAGATGGTGAGCCAGGCCTTTTTGTCTAACATCCACGCCTGACATCATAACTACTCTAAAGAATGAATGGGCACACAATTCCACAGAAACTTTTGTGAAAAGCCTTCCAAGAAGAGTGGAAGATGTTTTAGCTGTGAGGTTTAGCAATGAGGTGAATTTCAAATTAAATGCAATGCATTTGAATACACCATCATTAAAGCCCCTGTTGGTATGATGGTCTGGTGTCCAAATACTTTTGTAGTGTACCCATACCCATGTCAAAACAGAGTCATACGTTTGTCACTTGCATATACTAAACAGGGTTCCCACGGATCAGGGAATTTCTGGAATATCAGGGAATTTCAGTAAAGGCATTTCCAGAAGGGGAAATTCAGGGAATTTGACCATTTGGATGCCAAATTAGGGAATGATCAGGGAATTCTGTTTATAGCATATACTGCAGTAGCCAAAACCTGATGTGTATTTGTATTTACGCATTTTTGTTTTTGTTTTGCTCAAAACCTCTCCCGCTCTAAAAATTTGTAACCGTCTAGAACGCAAAATTTTTACAAGCTCTGTGTCGTCGTGTATCCTTACACTCGCTCACTTACAAAACAAGCCTGGCAGGTGTACATTTCAAGATATTTGGTTGAAAATGAAGAATTTAAGGACTGGGTCACCCAAAGTGATGACAGAAGACCAAAATGCAATGTATGTTAATCTGTCAGACTTGTCTCCAGTATGGGAGAGTGTGCACTTATGTGCGACTGGGAAAAAAACATGTTGCGAAGATGAAGACGTTGAAAAGATCCACCTCATCTCAACTTCCCACCGCTGCGCTTCTCCAGTCGTCCACACCAGCAGGTTTATAGCACATGGAGCTGCTTTTTTCAGACTGACCCATTTTACCAGCCATTTCTAGGTAAACATGAATGGAGAGAATATCAGAGATGGAGTTGAGGTTTTGGTCCATTCAACACGCCAAACTGCCTATGTTCAACAACTGTGACGTAAACGCAGTGTTGAATTCTATAACCCCTTTAAATGCCCTTTTGCTCAGCATCCAAACCTTATATTGGACATTTCATTATACGGGAGGTCATGGAAATTCTGCCTTTGGTCCAGGAAAGTCATAGAAAAGTCAGGGAATTTTAAGTCTTAGGGTGGGAACCATGCCTAAAGTAGGAGATGACAGCTTGTGCTGTGCTTGATCAGTTCAGAAAATAATGTTCATTTTCTAATGAAGTACATTGACATAGTAATCATTCCTGGGTTTGTTTCAATGACTTAATATAATCCAATAGCCAGAAATATCTGGTCCTGTGGTCAGAAACTGAAGCTCTGTTGGTAGACACCAGCCTTCCTCCTGGAGATCTGCCCTCCTGCAGAAAATAACTAGTGTATTTAAGCAGGCAAATCAAGGATTCTAATTAGCTAATGCAGGTGGACTCGATTGTGGACAGTAAATGCAGAGTCAAGCTCCAACAACACTGCAGTGTGTGATACATTTATCAATCCGATTACTATACCAACGCCATGTCAGTGTCACTGCAGTGGTGAGAAAGATCAGTGACCTAAACAGTGATCAATGGTGGTACTGTGGAGGTACTGACCACCGATGAAGGGGGCGGGGGGGTATGGGGGTTGGCTACTGATGGACTAAAGTCTAGAACTCTACTACAAAGTCCACCAATATGGTAAATGGAGCAGATAATACGAACATTGAATTTCCTTACCAAGTAAATGTAGCCAGTGTGTGTTTATGCATACTTTATAGAAATTACTGCAGACATTTCTTACACCTTCAATCCACGATTGGGTTTAGTGATAGCGCTCGAACTGGGGCATTTCACTTTACCTGTAAATGTTTTTAAAAATGTGACAGACACATCAAAGACTAGCAAAGCAGCACCCTTCGCAAGGTTTTTACCTCAATTCAGGTGTCATTTTTGACTCGACACTGCTGGGCAAAACAGATGCACTCCAGTGTTTTTTTAATCCTCCACGGAACAAACAATGTAAATGTACCCACAAAGGTACAACATGCTCCAACCGTATACTTTGAATGAGTACGAAGGATACACAGCAGTCACTTTCCCAGAGAAAAGTGACATATTTACAGTTCTTTGTAACTTTTTTTCTCAGGGAAAGATACAAAAAATATAAAAAGTCATAATAAGGGGTACAGTGTCTGTGCTGCTAAAATATAACTACATCGGAAAATGTTGCTATTTCCTGAACAAGTTCTCACATTGTATGTACCACCACATGTACTTGTACTTTAAAAGGCAGTTTGAGTATAATGTATAAACAACATTTTAATTTAGCAATTTGGCAAAGTTAGAAATTACACTTTGTATGTTTACACTGGATGTATAGAGGCATCAAATTGTGCACAAATACAACCTCAATATTCTGGTAAACAATTTACAGGCTGTAAATAACTGTTTTTCTGAACTATTCATAACTATTCATATCTAAAACTGTCATTTGAAAAAATATAAGAATTATGCATTAATGTATATGTAATCCATTATTGAATTTCCAAAGCTATCCAATACACTCAACATTTTTCATCATTTAGTACTATCCGTAGAAAAACACTGTCAATAAACTGAGAAACCCTGCAGCAGTTGCACATGAGCTTAAGGTCATCATGCCCAATGCCAAGCACTGGCTAGAGTGTTATAAAGTCACCTGGCAGTGAGTTGTAGAGCAGTGAGATTACATTCTCCAGAGTATTGCAGCTCCATCCAACACTTTTAGAAAGAGGTAGAATGGTGTTTGTGATCCAGAACTAATCATCCAACATCAGTAGCTGAACTCACAATATCATAACTCTAGAGATCAGGACATGATCATAGTTATTGCTGATGACTACAATGCAACAACATATCATCATTTGCAGCTTTGGTCTGGGCCATGGGATGCAAACATCAAGCATAAATGCGCATTAATATGCAGTCAGAAAAACACTATGCACAAACATTTACAAAACAGCTGAAGCACAAAAACTGAGTGGGTCTTATATTATAAGCCTTAGCGGCTCTCTAAAAAACAAAGCTTACTAAGTGCCTAAGAATTTGCCTAAGGGTTGAATATATGAGCAATTCAAGGATAGAACGCAGGTTTATTTATTTAATAGGGACATTTTTTTCATAGTCCTGTAGGCAAATGTCCTCATTATGCATTCTGAACTCAAATGCACTGCATCACATGCTTTACCTTTAAACATGCATTTGTACACACACATTTTTACTCAAATTTTCCTCAAAAGAAAGTTTTGGGTTTTTTTTTCACCGTTGTGTTAAATCTGAGCACGGACAGTAATTTCTCCAGTGGCATTTTCAACAGACAAAATTTGGCTCAGAATGCTTTCAATTTGGTTTCCTCCGCATGTTTACCAAATTGAAGTGCAGAACCATTCTGCGGAATGCCTTAATGACATTAATATTCATTGACTGGTTCTGTGCTTGTGGTGTTTTCATGCCACTTTATACTGTAACATTTCTCTCCTTAAAAAAATTAATTCATAGGATAGTCAAATAAGCGAAAACTTTGATTAACATGCTAACAGCTTTACGAACCACAGAACCCACTTGATTCTGGCTATTTGACTGATAAGCCAATAGTAAGTGAGGGAGTGGGTTAGCAAAGAATGTGAAATAGGTGACCTGAGTTTTAATTGTATTATGGGTAAAAAATCTTGCATTTATTTTTTTATTAAGCAAAAGTTCTGCAAAACACGAACGAGAAGTATGCTCATAAATATAAAGGAAAAATCTTTGTGTCGGAGCTGCCAAGATGAGGTGAAAATCCAGCCATATGCACTGCTTTAATAATGCCTCTTTCATTATCAGTTGTTACAGGAATGGTGACATTTATCAACAGCCTGCTTCAGCACATTGTCTAACTGGAAGGTGTTTGAAGAGCTATTTCGGCATATGCTTTTACATCACTAGCGAGAGAGTGAGTGAATGAGTGAATGGCAGAGTGAGTGAGAGAGAGAGTGAATGGGGGAGTGAGTGAGTGAGTAAAGGAATGATTGAGAAAGGGAATGGGTAAGTGAATAAGGGAGTGAGTGAGTGAGTAAAGGAATGATTGAGAAAGTGAATGATTGAGTGAGTGAGTGAGTGAGCGAATGCGTGAGTAAAGGAATGATTGAGAAAGTGAATGATTGAGTGAGTGAGTGAGTGAGTAAAGGAATGATTGAGAAAGTGAATGAGTGAGTGAATGCATGAGTAAAGAAATGATTAAGAAAGTGAATGATTGATTGAGTGAATGAGTGAGCGAATGCGTGAGTAAATAAATGATTAAGAAAGTGAATGACTGAGTGAGTGAGTGAGTAAAGGAATGATTGAGAAAGTGAATGAGTGAGTGAGTGAGTAAAAAAATGATTGAGAAAGTGAATGATTGATTGAGTGAATAAGTGAGCGAATGCGTGAGTAAATAAATGATTAAGAAAGTGAATGATTGAGTGAATGAGTGAGTAAAGGAATGATTGAGAAAGTGAATGCTTGAGTGAGTGAGTGAGTAAAGGAATGATTAAGAAAGTGAATGATTGAGTGAGTGAGTGAGTGAGTGAGTAAAGGAATGATTGAGAAAGTGAATGAGTGAGTGAATGCGTGAGTAGAAAAATGATTGAGAAAGTGAATGATTGATTGAGTGAATGAGTGAGCGAATGTGTGAGTAAAGGAATGATTGAGAAAGTGAATGATTGATTGAGTGAATGAGTGAATGAGTGAATGAACTACAAACAAGTTTCATTAGGTGCTTCACATCTTACACTTCGTTGTGTTGTGATAAAACAAGCTTAAACAGAATGTACAGTGACTGGGGACAAGTATTAATACACTTAATTTTATTTAATATACTTTTAGTGCATATACTTAAATTTCCACTCATAATGTCTTTTGAACTTGCAAAGAAATATGACGAAACAAATGTATTTATTCAAGAAAAATATGTATTCAAAAATGATCCAAATATATTTAAAATAAGATGCTGATGAGGATTCAAAAGAATCCAGACGAATCCTTTCATTCCCCATCAGCATCTCATTTTAAATATCTTTGGATATTTTTTGTTCATGAATACATACGTTTAGTTCATATTCCTTTAGGTCATTAAGTCGTATATGTGCAGTGACACAGAAGTTTTCTTTTATTCATCTGGTCTCTTAAACCTCTGATAATAAATATGATATGTGAATATAAAGAACCTTCTAAAGGTATAAAAAAGAAACACAAAGGTATTTCACCTCTACATGTACCTTTACATGTAAAGAACCCTTTCTGACACCTTTATTTTAAGAGAGTATTAAACTGTATCTGTAAATGTTACTGGACTTTTATAGGACACCAATCATGATGTTGATTGCTAAATTCTATCATGCAGTAAGTCTATAAGCCTCTGCATGATTCTTCTCTCATTTATTCATTTTTTTCAGTTGATTTGTCAGCCATGAAGGCATATAAATATATAAGCAGGCTTAAAAAAACCTAGATAACATTTTTAGTCAGACCTATGAGCCAGAGCAGCTTCAAAGTGCTTGAGTCATTTTGAGCGTGTTGGTATATTTGCTAACATAATAGAAATGTAAATGTAGCAGAATACATGAAATCAAAAGATGTATTTATATAGTAAATGTATATATTTTTTATCTATACTAAAGCTATTACTCTGTGTGATACAGCTGCATGAATAGGGCCAGCACTAAAATGAAATTCAGTGGTGAGCTATCTTGTATCTGTAATGATACCACTGAATGGAAAACACATTTGGATTAACATTAACTAAAGGTAAAACTGTATTTTGTGATTTATAGTTTCAAGTTTTACTGTCATGTACAGATAACAAAGCAGCTTCATTACCTGTAATGAATTACTTAAGTCTCATGTTCCCCACCAACCTTACATAAACACACAATTAAAGTACTACCTAGAAATGAGGAAAGTAAGTAAATAAAGTAGAAAGTAAGATAATAATTAAATAAAATAAAGTACAGTATTTACAAGTGTTAATAGGATGTTAGATGCAAAATAGTGCGGTGAGGGATTTAAAGTGCTTAAAGTGACGTTGTGGGAGTCAAGATTCCAGATATGCACACACTGCTATTCTGGCTCATACTCATATTTCACTGTCACTTTTCTTTGTGTGAAAGTTTGTGGGCTTGAATCACCTGAGTTGCTCTCACAGAGATGAATGCACCTGTGACTTCGACATCATTCCCACACAGTGGGCCGACAATCACCCCCCCACAGCGACTCAGTCCATGACTCACAAGTGTAAGTGAGCATGCACTAGCTGGCCCAAGCTGCCTACCTCCAAACAACCTCATTGGCTGGCTGCCTTACCTGAGTCTAATGTGGTGGTGAAATGAAAAAGCACTACAAACAAAGCACACACAGAACCATCTGGTGGGTTGTACTGAGCACACTCACACTTCTAAGGGTTCACTCTGTAACATTTTCCATGAAAAGTTATGAATCAGAATCAGAAAAGTTTACTTATCCCCGAGGAACTTGCTTGAGAGAAAAAAAATTGCCTGTGAGAAGCTGTACGGAATGTCAAAGCTGTAAGTAATTCAATTCTTGACTATCACAACAAATCCAAATGCTTTCATGATTAAAGTGTAGAACTACTGAATTTTACCCTTACCTTTTAAAATTTGCTCCTTAAATAATATGACCTCCTCAATTAACATATATTATAATGTTATAAGGTAACATTATAATGTTATAAGGTAACATGAAGGGGTTGGATTCAAAAATGAACAGCCACTTAATTCAAATGAAGGGGTCTGGTGTATTTTCAGGGGTAAAATTCAGGTTAATCACATTACGTACATTGTGTTTCGGAGGGTATGTGGGCGGTGCTGTTTGAATTTCATGCAAATAAGCTGTTGCTGGCCACGCCCCACCAATCTCATGCTTACGAAATGAAACGAACAAGCTAATTCAAAATGAACAGCGATAGAAACACTAAAGTCATTATTTGAAAATTCTCATCCCTCATCTGCTAATCCCCAATGATGGTAAAATTCACAGCTCCTTATTCAAATGTTCTGTTCCACCTTATACACTTAAGGTGGAACTTTTTAAGGTGGAACGTAACCGATTGTTGCTGGGAGACAGACATCAAAAATGAAATGGGGCCTAGTGGTCTTTGGTTTTCTTTGTCTGGGAGAAAGTGTAGGATTTCTGCTATTCTTTGCAGCCAACAACACAACACTTCATGTGTGACTTGCCTTTGGCTGTAGCCTTAGTGCTCTGCGTTTTATCTATGCTCATACAACTAGCCGACAAAATGGTGGATCAACAAATCTAGTGCGTGGGGTCCCCACAGATGAGAGATGATTCTATGCAAATTGGCGCAGTATTACATCACAATGGCTCATTTTGAAAGTGACTGAAACAGTGAAGAATAAAGCTTGTGAGTTCTCTTTATGTTAGAGTGATTTTGTGCAAAAAACGTTATGTAGATATTTTGTATAGCCCATTGACCTATTATAACTAAAGTGAGTTTTGCATAATATGTCCCCTCTTAACAAAATGGCAATAGTTTCCATACTTCTAGTAGCGTTCTGCCAACCAACTGTTCACATTGCAAGAGGTGAGTGTTGATTATGCCAGTGCTTTTTATACTTTTCCTCATTAAATTAGATGTGATTAATGTGATCACCTAATCAGAACCTCATGAAGCAAAATAAGGTGCTGGTGTAGGAGTTTAACAGGCTCTGGCAAGGAATGGCTGTCACATTCAGAGATGCTGATTTAAAAATAAATTGCAGTGGCCTCTTATTTTATTTCTGGAGCTGTGTAGCTCCCAAGTGCCAAAATTGCTTAGAGACAGCTTTACACCAGAAGTGAGACATGTACTCTTTCTATACTGTATTGTTTCTTGAAGATGTGAAAGTCAAGCATTAAATAAAATGTTTCTGCCATGACACCATGTGCGGCACGGGAGAATGTTGCACGCACCAGTGGCAGTTACTGTGTCTGGTGTTCAGGCCTATCATTGGCAGACCCAAGACTACTAGGGAGTCCAAGGGAACATAATTGGCTTCGCCTTCTCTGGGCGGGGGAGATCGCCTCCCTCTACCTCACCATGCTATGCTAGCCAGGGTGGATGTCTGTTAGCTCCAAGCATGTACTGCTACGTTAGCGCTCACAAGCAGATGCTAGCATTGTGTAATAGGGAGTGACCAATCTAGTATATGGCAACTGGCAATTACAAAATCAAAAGTCCCCCAAAACTCTGTGTTCATCCAAATTGTATTTTTCTTTGAAGTCTACTGTTTTTCTTTTTGTTCCTACTAAAGCATCTCATTGTAACTATCCAGAGCTATAGCCACATTTCACTTAGAACATTTGCTTTAGTGAATAGACATTATTTTACTGGGTTTTATGAAGCTGCGCAGCACCATGCCATGCATGTAATGCCCTCTCCTTCTAAAGCTGCCTATCATTTCAAATTCAACTTGAGTCTCAGAAATCAGCAAAAAATGATTCGCTTCTAGCGGTGTCCTCTATATGGCCTTGCTACCTTGTCAACAAAGCCGGAAGTTGCACTGTGTGTACTATGTTGCTGCCTGCTTTCAGGTTGAGGAAATATATCTATTGGGGGAATGAGAGATGGGAAAAGGTACCAATCTTTTAGTAGATGGCAACAAGAATATATGCAGATCTCAAGAAAATGTGAAATGAATTTTAACTCACTTACTAAAACACTTAATTTGAGGCTTGATCAGCTAGCCCTAGCAAGATATACTGTTCTGCCGTTTGAGACCGCATTCAGTCCGCAGTCCTTAAAAGCATTGAGTCTGAAGAACAGAGTCACATTAAGAGGTGGCAGTCCAGGGTCGTAAGTGTAAATAAATAGGAACGCATCTGAATCACTCTGCACAGGGTGATTTAAAATGAAGTCAACATCTCAGCCTCAAGGCCTTCATCAGGACAAAAATTACACCTGGCTGCCCAGTGATGTACATGGCTTCTTTAATATATCACAATCTACGAAAGGCTCCTGAAGCTTAAGCAAGACAGTGGCATAATTAAAAAGTGAGAAATAGAAAATAGCATCCAGGTTCTTTTAATGTTCTTTCAACGCACCAGCTAAACTAAAAGTTTCTATTTCTAAAGTCTCTGGAAAGGCCTGCACACCATGAAAAAGGCCATGTTGGTACCGACTATGGATAGAAAATAGATGAACAAAATAGTTTGCCCTGATATTTGAATGGCTCATTAACTGGGAGATAGTCCTTTTCTTTTCTTGCCTTGAGAAAAAGGCAGGAAGGGTAATTATGCTCTGCCTGCAACCCTACTTTTCTTTTAAGCTACGTAGTTGTCAACCCTTGGTGCAGTCAGAAGTTTCCTTGGAGAAATTTCTACTTCATTTATTTATAAGAACTGTATTTGTTTTAGTGTTTTAACAATAATGGAAGAGAGGCATGACTATTTAGCTGTCTCAGAGACTGCAGATAATATCATGCTGTACCATCATGCACATTCACAACAATGTTTTTAAATAAACAAATATTTTACAGTGTTTACCCCAATCAATATCAATATCAAATTTTTATGGTCGTTTCAGATTTCGTGGGCTATTTGTATTTTTTTAACATAAACCTCATATTACATGAGATAAATGATTTTAGGTGTTTTCTACAATCATTTATCTCATGTAATATGAGGTTTATGTTAAAAAAAATACAAATAGCCCACACAACCACACATCCAATACTTTCTATTGGCAATAGCCACTATACAATTGGGTCAGAGTGGTATATTAAATTCACTAATCAGTCCTCTATTCAAAGCATATACAATTAAGTAAAACTGTAGCAGATTTCAAATGAGCACATAAATGACTCATGGTATTTATAAAAATACAACCCCAATAAAAAATACATACAAATACAACCCCAATTTCCAATCATATGTTTTGGGTAGGTGGCACAGTTGTACAGTGGGTAGCTCTGTTGTCTCACATCTCTAGAATTGGGGGTTCAAATTCAGGTCCTGGTCTATGTGTGTGTGGAGTTTCCTCTTGGGTTTCTCCTGCAGTCCAAAGAAATGCATGTCCGATGAATTGGGGATTCTAAATTGACTGTAGGTGTGAGTGTGTGAGTGAATGGTGTGTGTATGTGTGCCCTATGGTGGGCTGGCACCCCAACCAGAGTGAGTCTCTGCTTCATGCCTGTAACCCCTGTATAGACTCCGGGTACTCACAACTCAAGTAAGGATTAGGCGGTTACAGAGAATTCAGGTTGATCTGCAAAAATTCTGCCTACAAAGGACTCCAAATTCAGTAAAGGTCTGCTGCAATAATTATATAATTCACTACTTCTCAATTTTAAGAAATGAGACAGTTGTGAACAGACTAGCATTTCTGGCAGTTTTACAGTGAAGAACAGTGAATGTAACACAAGTAAATATGACATACAAAAGAACATTTCACAGTGTATTAAAATAAGGATAATATTTAACAAAGATCCAGGCATTAAAAGCCTGTTTATTGTCACAATAAGGCATAAAAGGCATCAGATGTGAGGAAAAGTAAATATCATAACATATCTATCATGAACATTCCTTCAGGTATTGTGATGTTTATTACAATATCTGAGCATAATATAATAGTATATCTTATTATAATATATTTATTGTGCTTATGTTTCAGTTTTCAATTTGCCTCCTCATTTGGAAGGTAAGTGGAAACATTTGCTTGATATTGTTTTATCTGAAATCCTACTTTTATTCCATATTACATTATGGTTATTTTATTACTTTTGTCTTTTTTAATGCTTTTCAAATAAATGTGCATTGCCTTGCCCTGAATTCCTATTTTGGGGAAACTGATGTATTTTTTTTTTTTAGGAAAAAAAGATTTAAAATATGAGGTTTGAGAATCCTTACATACCTATTTGGAACCATGTAAAATCATACTGATATGAGCTATTGACATTTTTAGCTTTTGGTTAATGAAGACAAAATTTCCACCTCAGTTGCGGTTGTTGTGATGGGTAGATTTGTCAAGCTGCTGTCCCTTCTCCCCTGACATATTTGTAGTCAATTACCTAAAAATAGAAAGCATGTTTGATACTGTTCTCTTTAATGTCATAACATGGCCAGTTAGTCATTTTTCAAGGTGCAGTGAATCAGCACTGGTGACCGAGATTGTGAATATTGTATCTGACACTACAGGGGTTAGTGGGGTTAGGGATGATTAGGTGCTACAATCATCACCATGCCTCATACCTCTGCACTGTCAACCTTCTATTCGTTTCTGACTGATGCACCGCAATTACTGCATTTGTTAGTTTGTTCATCCAATTAGCAGTACAGAGGCTTTCTTTTAAAGGAAGGCTTTGATAATGTGCAGAAAGGGAATCAGATGGTTTTCTCAGGAGAAACGCTTCAATGCAATCAACATCATTACGCTGTTCCCATGGGAACATTTATTTTGGAGCATATACACTGAAATTAGCATATGTAGTGGGATTACAGTCCACAATTAAAAAGGGTCAAAATTAATATTGGATTACACCAACAGGGTCTTTAATGACAACACATTTCATATGGAGTTGGTCCCCCTTCCCAGCTATAACAGATTCCAATCTTCTTGAAAGGCTTTCCACAAGATTTTGGAGTTTCTGTGTGAATTTGTGCCAATTCATTCATTCTGTGGAGCATTTATGAGGTCAGACACTGATGTTGGATCATAATTTTTGGCTCGCAAACTCGATTTCACTTCATCCCAAAGGTGATGGATGGGGTTGAGGTCAGAGCTCTGTGAGGGCCAGTTAAGCTCTTCCACACTGAACTCAACCAGGCAGGTCTTTATAGACCTTGCCTTGTGCACTGGAGCTCAGTCGTACTGGAATACAAAAGCTTGTTACCCAAACTATGTCTACACAGTTGGAAGCTTGTCATTGTACAAAATGTCTTGGTCTACTGGAGCATTAATATCGCCCTTCACTGGAAGCAATGGGCCTGGGCCAAACTATGAAAAGCAGGTGAGTCACAATACTTTTGTCCATATAGTGTATATCTGGGTGTTTTGTTTACATTGCACCTCAGTCTCTATATGATTCTTGTGCACACCTGATTAAAACTGTCAAAAATTGTGAAAAAGAGACTCGACAATGTTAGCATGCACATTAAAATGTGGAAAATATCTTCTAAAATCTACCCCTGCTGGAGCTCCAGTCTGTCCAGGATAATTAGTCCCAAGTAATGAGGGGTAAAATGTGCCAATGCTGTGTCATGTCCTGTCTTGCTTGTGTTTTCGCCATCTTATCATGTTTTTCCCTCGCCACGTGTTTATTTTGGTTTCCCTGCTCCCTTAGTGGTCCCACCTGTTTTGTCTCCCCACGCTTCCTCCTCAGATGTTCCTGCTTTCATATCATGAGTATATACAGAAACAAATAACTGAAAAACTTTCAGTCTCAGGTTTTATCTTTTATAGGAAGAACTATTGAACTGAACAGGTTTGCTTTAGGTTTTGAGAACAACTGCTCACAATATTTCTCCAAATTTTGAAAAAGTTCTTTACAGCATTAGAAATGACACAACATCAAATAAGACAAGTGATGCAGCGTCTCTTAATTTTTTTTCCATACACACAC